>LR749680.1:851157-1078610 GCA_902729485.2 Mus minutoides | reverse complement strand
TATATATATGAGATATTTACTGATGTAATATATATAATCTATCACCTATCTATCTTTCAAATATTATCTACCCATTTATTTATCTATCAATCTAGATATCTAGCTATAATTGAACAGTCATCATACATTGTATTAACTGACAATATATCTATCATCTATCTATCCATCCAGTTATAACCTATTTATCTAGCTAGCTACCATTTATCTATCAACTTATCTATCTGACCACCTACCTGCTATCTTTCTCCATCTGCCCATCCATCTTGATAACTATCTAGAATGAAAGACTAAATGCAGAAATGAATACTTTCCTCAGGACCCATCTCTCCTCAACCCCATTGCTTTGGAAATCTTCATCACCTGCCCAGCCAACTCTCTGTAGCCAGAACTCCCCAGTCCCATTTCCCTGAGTTGCCCACATCAGTGGAGTTTTTGCAGAGTCCTTTGCTGAATTGACCTCTGTCTGCACCCATCCAGAAGACCTCCAGTTTGCTTGTGTGCTTAATTTTGAGCATCTATGGACTCAAATTTTGGTTTGCAAAGCTAGACCACAAACATTATGCTAATTGAGACATTATGGCAAGAGAATTTTCCTTTAGGGATGAGGTTTGTTTCTCAGGCCTCATGGGATGATTGGTTGATCCTGTTAGCCCAATCTTGTCCTTTTTCTTTGTACAAAATGAAGGGAAAAGGAGTCTGCTACGAAAGAAAAAGAAGGGATCCTGAAGACTGATAGCTTGTTGAAGTTGGAGAAGTTCAGAGCCACCGAATGGGCTCTTTTCTGAGTAAATGGCAGAGGGAAGAAAAACTAAACTTAAAAGAAAACCCACAACTCAGAAAGGCAAGCCAAAGCCTTGGTGTGGTAACAAAGTTCTCAATGCCTCACTATTAGAACGATACTAGAGAGAGCTTTGCAGTTAAGAGAACATGCTGCTTTTGCAAAGGACCACAGTTCAGGTGTCATCAACTATAGTGGGGAGTTCATAATTCTCTGCAACTCCAGACATAAGGGATCCAGCAACATTTTCCTGGCCTCTGTAAATACCTGCATGCCTGGTACACAAACATACACATAAGTCAAAAAAATGTTAAAAAGAAGGTACATGGTAAATGTAAGTAAACTTTACACCTAACATTTGCAGGCACTGGTTTATCCAGAGTTTCTATATTATCATATTTTTATTTGAAAACCACAATATGTGTGGAGTAGTAGGAAGGAATTTGGCCCCTGGAAAGATGTTGAAAACTTCTGATGAAAGATAAAAACAGTCAAGGTGAAGTTTGCTCTGGCACAACTTATGTGTGACCCTGAGTGCAGTAATGGCCACTTTTTCAGAGCCTCTACTTCCTAGCTTGTAAAATGTGTTTCTGTTCCCAACTCAGAATGTAGAATAAACCAAATGTTACAAAGCATATCAGACCTTATATATAAATCAGAATTAAATGTAATGCATAATTATAACATTTATAAGGAAATTATTATAAAAGCCACTCACCAAGAATGTATTTAATAAATATTTCTCCAAATACTGGTGATTGCTATGACTTTGTCCCTTCCATTTTGGGACATTTCATTATAAAAGTGAAAATGGGACTAATAGGTAAAAATGTTTAAGTCCCTTTACCTAGTATCTATTTCATACCCTCAAGGATAAACCAAGCCAAAAGTAGGATATGCCCTCTAACTGATCTCATACAGTGTATACAGCATATACATTGCATATATTATTATTATTAAAATATAATTGTATCATATATATTGCTTTATATTTTTCACTAAACAATACCTTGCAGATACCCTTCTGTGTTTGTATATGGATATACATCATTGATTTCAATGGCTTACAGTATTTCATGAATCATTCATTATCTCACATATTCTATCTTCTAAAGTCATAATGTGTGTGTGTGTGTGTGTGTGTGTGTGTGTGTGTGTGTGTGTGTGTGTGTTGTATTGTGTTGTACATGCATTTGAGTGTGAGGGTTGGGATGCCCATGTTCTTGTAAGCCTATGCAGAGGACAGAGCAGAACATCAGATACCTTCCTCTGTTTCCGTCTCCCTCTCCCTCTCCCTCTCCCTCTCCCTCTCCCTCTCTTTCTCTCTCTTTCTCTGTTTATTGCATTGAGATAGAATCTCTCACTGAACCAGAAGCTATTTCAAGTTGGCTAGACAGCCAGAGAGCAACTAGGCTCTATTTGTCTCCTCTGTCCCTCACTCCAGGGATAGCATCGCAGGCTTGTGCAATCATGACTAGATTTTTNCCTGATATAGCTGTCTTGTGGGAGGCTATACCAGTGCCTGGTAAACACAGAAGTGGATGCTCACAGTCAGCTATTAGTTGGAACACAGGACTCCCAAGGTAGGAGCTAGAGAAAGCACCCAAGGAGCGGAAGGGGTCTTCAACCCTCTAGGTGGAAGAATAACATGAACTAACTAGTTCCCCCTGCGCTCATGTCTCTAACTGCATATATGGAAGAAGATGGCCTAATTGGCCATCATTGGGAGGAGAGGCCCCTTGGTCATACAGACTCTATATGCCCCAGAACAGGGGAATGCCAGGGCCATTACGTGGGAGAGTGTGGGTAGGGGAGCAGGGCGGGAACACGAGAGGGCAAGGGAAAATTTCTGGATAACATGTGAAATGTAAATGAAGAAAATATCTAATAAAGAGAAAAAAATTTAAAAAAAAAATCCTCAGATGCCAAACAAACATGGAACAGCTCTCCAGCCCCATGGTTTGTTCATGCAACCACTTATTCATTTAGCAATAAATGTTTGTTGAATGCTTACCATGAAGAGAAAGTCAGAAAAAAAATGGGTAAAGCAAGATGATGTATTTGACCTGTATACATATTTAGAGGAAAACAGACTTACCTACTGGCCTATCTGACAGAGGCAATTCCTCAGCGGAGCTTCCCTCTTCTCAAATGATGAAGCTCATGTCAAGTTGGTAAAACAACAAACAAACAACTCAGTCAGGTGGTCCTGGGCTATTCTAGCTTTTAAAACATCAAAACAAGTATAATACTAGTGTGCTAGTGACTGACTTTTCTTGTAAGCTTTTTCCCTAAAAGGAAGATCTGTCAAGATCGGTGTAGGCTGGCTTGTAGCTTTCCTTCACCTTGGAGATTCCTTCTCTATGATCAGAAACTATTGACGGGCCCATCTATCTGGTTGTGCTCAGCTTATAATGGGGATGGCTAGGCAGTACAGTGGCACTTACCTGAAATGAAGGTCCAGAAACCCTAGTATCAGCTGTAGGCAACCTGAACATAGTGAAACTCTATCTTAAAAACCTAAGGGAAGTGAACCCCTAGTTGTAAATACATTCAAAGTTATTTTCATAGCCAGCAACAACACTTTAAAAATGCTTAATATATTTAATATATTTTAGGCTCTGAAATAAACAGTTCAGAGTAACCGTTTCCTGAAAGTTTCAAAGCAGTTCCTTGAAGTGGGCCGGGCTTCACAGAGGAAAGAAGTGTAATTTGGGGGGAGGGTTAGTTTATCTGGGTCCTTGATAGGCAAAAGGCAAGAATTCCAAAGCTAGGTCAGTGCAAACTTTGTAAGCATATGGAAATGATCAAGGTTTCTCTGCCTTTTCTACTGTGAAGAACAGAGCTTTTGATGTTAACTCAACAAAACAAACAGGAACTTTGCAGAGCAAAATGTCAAATAAGTATTGCTACCCTGTTTTTGAACCTTTCTCACTAATTACCTCTCTTCACAAGACTCCTGAATCCCATATTGAAATCAACTCTCCTTGGCCACCTTCACATAACGCTTGGCCAGCCTTCCCTCCAAGGACTTCAGAAGATCTTACTTCCTCGTTGTGCTTTTGTTAATCTGTGATTTGATCCTTAGGGCTCGATATCTTCCACAGAACTTGCTAATAGCACATCAAACTTTGACAACTAAATATAAACTGGGACTTTTCTACTTCTTGCCATTGTACCAACTAAAGGCAAGAGAAGTTTGCCTCTGAGGATGTAAGTGCTGACCAATTGAAAAACAAAATATTTCTAACGTTCTCTCATTGCCAACAAAATGCTCTTGTGTTCATTTTAAATGCAAGTCTTGAGTAATAGAAATCATGACAGGATAGCTCCTTCTGGGTATCCGAACAAAGACTTCATTTCAAAATACACCTCATGAAGGAATTTAGTGATAGAGAGAACATGGAACCATGACTCTTTTCTGAAAAGTTGCTGAACAGCCACTTAAATGCCTGATATCATAGCCTTATTAGGGTGGAGGATANATTTTAAATGCAAGTCTTGAGTAATAGAAATCATGACAGGATAGCTCCTTCTGGGTATCCGAACAAAGACTTCATTTCAAAATACACCTCATGAAGGAATTTAGTGATAGAGAGAACATGGAACCATGACTCTTTTCTGAAAAGTTGCTGAACAGCCACTTAAATGCCTGATATCATAGCCTTATTAGGGTGGAGGATACAACACAGACATTTTGATTTCTGACCATACAATTTCCCTAGTAATATTCAAGTGTTTCCAAACATCTGTTTCTATTTATCTCTTTATTTTTCTCAGATTCCTTCTGAGCTCATTGGATGATTGGATGACCTTGACATTACAGTCGAGCCCTAAATCAAAACATTTTACATTCTACATATTTTTTTCCAAAGAAGGTTCAGAGTTATTATCCAAGTAATTACAGATTCCATTTCTGGGACTTCTTATCTCTTTTGTTTTCCACATCATAAATAACTGGAATTTTATATTTTGCAAGAAAAAATTTTATTATACATTTTTTTTGCACTTTTGGGGATTGAACTTATGGCCCTGTGCCATGCTTAGCAACCACTGTACCACCTCCTAGCTCATCTATAGCACATTTTGTGAGGAAGCATGATTAAGAAATACATATGACTTCTGGTTACTTATATAACACAGTTGATTATCTTCTTTCTTAGCTAAAGATAGGCAGAAAACTGACCATGCCGAATTTCAAATGTAAACAAGTAAAATCTGATCTTAAATGACCAAAAGGGAACTGGCAAGTTTGAATACAGTCCAATGCCCCTAAAAATGATGAAATATGGCTGCATGTGTGGAAGGGATCTCACAAAGGTACACTACAGGAGGAAGACACATATGGTTCTAAGGGAGGGAATCTCACACTACTGGTCTTTCAGACTATTGCCCCAAGGAAGCTCAATGATTTATCCAAGGTCACATACATGGATTTCTGCCGACGTGAGCTTTCCTGTTTTCCTGGACACTATGTCTGAGAACTGAGTGTGTGACTCATTCACTTCTAAGCCCTAGAGGGACACAGTTACACAATTTTCCACAGGTATTTTGGCAGCACCAAGGGCATGTGAATCAGGGCATATCTCTGTTTCCTTCTGAGGAGAGAATGCACGTGTTCCAGCCAGAGATATCACACACACACACACACACACACACACACACACACACACATACACTCATACTCACACACACATACACATGCACAACTGCCCCAGAAAATTTCACAGCAAAATGACTACCTTTTTGTAACTAGGAACTCTACAACTTAGCGCCAGACCTTTATTAAATATCTTTTAGACATCAGAGCGATCGATCTGCCTATAAAGCACTGCCTTCTTCTACCTGATCTTCATCTATGACTAATCAGCCCAAAGGCTTTGGACAAAACTTTGAGTCAGGTTCACTTCTTGGTAACTGGGAGAAAGTTATCCCGCCCTTCTTTTTGCCTGGAGTTATTGTGTAAGTTGAGTGAACTAGCACATGGGAAAAAAAAAAAAAACTACAAAAATGATTGTTGAAATATAATGGACACAGAGAAAATAGCTTAATCATAGATGGCATGTGATGCCAGATACATGCCTACAAATGAAACATATGAATCCAGCTAAGATACAGCTGAAGAAATTAGACACTATCCCAGGATCTTCTCTCATACTTTCTATGGATAAACTCTATTCTGGGTTTTAATAATATAAATATGTTTCACATTATATGTAGGTGTATTTTTTAAATTTTTTCTCAGAATAATGTTTATTAATTTCTTTCATATTGTATGCTTGTTCTATTAATTACACTGTAATTAACTGTATGAACAGATAATGTTTTCTTTACTGTTCAACTGTTTGACTACTTTCCAACTTGATCTTTTTGCAGTTACTCACTTCTGCTGAGTCTATTCTGGAAACCAAATTGCTGATTCTGTAGGTATCTGAACATCTAGCCAGTGAAATACACCAAGTGGTCTTCCAATATGGTGACTACAGATTGCTTGCCTAGTAAGAATATCTGATGAATATCTGTGTTTGAAGTATTTTACTATTACTTTTAATTTTAATTTAGTTGAATAAAATATTCCCTAATAAACTTATCAGCTCGTTTGGAAGAACAAATCTTTCTTATCTCAAGCTCACCACAGTCACATGCAATATCATTGGGGTTCCATGATATGTAATGACTTGGCATTTTACTCATTGACTATCATATACAAGGCTTCTAGAGCTATGAAAATTGACTGAAGTTAAGTCTGTATGGATATAGATATATTTATCTAACTATATAGAAAGAGACAACCCCAAATTTGCTTGAATCTATGTGCAAATAGAATGTATATGTTAGCCAAAGTATGATGATACATTTCTTATTTCTTTTTTTTTTATGATGATACATTTCTATAATCCCAACATTTCAAAGACTGAGGCAGGATATACATAGTTTATTTCTCAATAGCATAATATACTGGCAATGGCTGTTTAAGGAGTATAATTTAAATAAGTAACAACCAGCCTGATATTTCAAAGCTAAGATTTTTGACCTAAAAAGTTTTGTAATATGTTCTTTCAGCCTGAAGAAAGAGTAGAGAGACCTGTCAGCCTAATCTCACACCTTATAGGTGAGGACACTAAAGCCACAAACAGACAGGCCATACTGGGCTACTATAATCTCACACCTTATAGGTGAGGACACTAAAGCCACAAACAGACAGGCCATACTGGGTTCCTATAGTGGCTGTCTTAGTCAGGGTTTCTATTCCTGGACAAAACATCATGACCAAGAAGCAGTTGGGGAGGAAAGAGTTTATTCAGCTTACATTTCCACACTGCTGTTATCACCAAAGAAAGTCAGGACTGGAACTCAAGCAGGTCAGGAAGCAGGAACTGATGCAGAAGCCTTAGAGGGATGTTCTTTACTGGCTTGCTTCCCCTGGCTTGCTCAGCCTGCTCTCTTATAGAACCTAAGACTGCCAGCCCAGAGATGGTCCCACCCACAAGGGGCCTTTCCCCCTTGATCACTAATTGAGATCCACAGCTGGATCTCATGGAGACACTTCCCCAACTAAAGCTCCTTTCTCTGTGATAACTGAGCTGTGTCAAGTGACACATAAAACCAGCCAGTACAGTGGTTTAATATGAAGATGAAAACCAGAATCTAAGCCTTGAAACAAAAATATACAAGCATGCAAACAAACAAAAACAAAAGACAAAAATGGAAAAAAGGAAGACAGAAAAAAAAAATTAAAATCCAAGGGCAATTTAAACATTTTTAATTTTTAAACAAATTATAGAACTGTCTAACAGTTGCAAAAAATAAGGTATTTTAAAACCTAGTGAAAATGGCTGAGATCAAACCCTTTATCATGTGAAAGCCTTTGCTTCTGTTTTCTGCATTCCACTTCTTACCAGCATGACCCATCACCAGTAAAAACAAATAAAGGGAGTGAAGGAGCCAAAACAAATATCTCCCTTTATACTGTGGTGAAGAGACCAGAGAGAAGAGACAGTATTGGGCTATGGAGGAAAATATAAAAGCAAGGGATTAAATGGCCTCAGTGCTGTGGTTTGCACAGGAGAGGAAGAATGTTGGAACATAAGTGGGAAATTCCTGTCCTGTGATATATAAGCTTCAATTCTGCAATTAAGTCCAAAACTATAGCAAGGCATGATGTTAGCAAATAGAGATTCACCCCTAAGTGAGACCAAGACAGAAACTCTATAACCATGTATCTCCCCTCCTCGCTTCTGTTATAAATACTTATTTTCACAATTCATAATACTGAAGAATATTTGGAATCCAATGCGATTTCAAGTTTGCTGGATGCCATTTCGTCTATGAGAAACCACAGCAGAGCCCAGGAAATGGTGCCCAGGAGAACTGCACAATCTAAGAACACAAAACTCACACTACTATACCTGAAACATCTGCCAGTTCTCAGTGGGTGACAGGCTACACCAGTCTACATTCCTTGTCACAACCTTGGATCTAACTTCAAATCATCTTATTCCACTTTATAATAATTTATCAACTACAACTTCCATAAGTAAACTTCCACCCTCATCAAAGTAAAGGGACTACTTCACTGTACCATTTACAGATTTTTGTAACCGTTCACTGAATGGAAAACTGCCCCACCATTTTCATGAAGTTTCTACCTTATCTGTCACTTCCAGTTTTTCCCCATGATGACGTTTTTCCATATGTAACATTGTTGTAGGGCTGGCCTGTTAGCGTACCCATCATTGCACAGATCAGTAATATGGTTAATGTATTAAGATCCAATACATTATATTTTCTATATTTCAATTGTTGCATCACAAAGTATACTTTTGTAGAACAACTCAAGAAGTTCTATATATAAATCCGCATCCTACAAAAAACATTAGGAAGGGATCTTAGACAGCTGGCCCTTTAATATGAACAAAGGTCGCATCTTCCTATGACCTTCTACCTGGACCTGAGTAGGCTAAGTAGGATGAGTCTTTCTTTTTCAGTAGTTCATAAGTACATTTTTATACCCTCAGAATACTGCTGTAGGCATATTGGACTAAGGAATCAGCCTGTAGTTTTCCCCATTTTAAAAGTTAGCAACACCAAACAGGCCTGCTATCATGCAGAAGACAAGAATAAGAAGCAGAAAGAAGTTAATTTAGCAATGACCGTAACACTTTTACATACAAACTCAAAGATTTTCTGTTCTGCTTATACAGTCATTTTGAATAGGATTTAGCTCACTCTTACCAACTAAAGCACTCTAGCAAGTACACTTAGTATCCTAAAGAAACACTGACCAGTTTAAGGTGGAAAAGGCTAATTTGGTCTACAAGGTATAGTCCATTATCTCAGGAGGCTAAGGCAGGAACTCAAATCGAGAAACTGGAGACAGGATGAAGCAGAGACCAGTGAGGGGCGCTGCTTACTGGTTTGTACCTCATGCTTTGCTCAACCCGCTTTTTAATATTACCCAGGACCACCTGCACATGGATGGTATCACCCACTGTGGGCTGGGCCCTCTCAAATCCATCACTGATCAGGAAAATATCTCCCCACATAGACATGCCCTCAGTCCAGTCTGGTTGAGGAACTCCTCAGTTGAGGTTCCATCTTCTGGAGTTTCTCCAGCTTATGCCAAATTGACAATAACTAACCAGAACTCCTACCACTCCTTCCTTTCTTCATCCCCAAGGTATATTCACAGTCATGGTTGAGGGCCAAATAGCTTCCTATCTTTAGTATAATAATATAAACTTAATAATCTCTATTACCATGTTTTGTTATCTATAATTGGGCTTAAAAAAACAAAATTTTAAGACAGTCTAACTTCAATATCAAATAATTAGTATATTTTAAATAACATTTTAAATAGTGCTCCATCTGTTACAACATTTACATCATTGTATAAAGAGTCTGTGCCCAAGTCCAGAATGCTGCTTTTCTTACGTCTAAGAACTGGAGTTAGTCTACTTTAACATCCTAACAGCTGAAAAGGAGGATGAGTCTATTTTGTGCTTCACATATGACTAAAGTGGTTGCCTCCATTCACTAACCTTTTGCCTGAGACTTTGGAATGCATTTCCCCTTTACTGCAACCTCGTATTTAACATGTCAGGAGTTCAACCCAATTCTTACACAGGCTGCTGAGAATGGGGAGGCCATACCAGCGATCACCACAGGAGACTCTTCAAGATATTGCTGAACTCATGGATGACTTTTAAATCTCTCCAGTTTCCAAGATTCCCTGTGCTGGTAAGTAACTGGTCTAAAATCTTACCCAGCCCACTGAATTTTATCAGTACAGCATAGTCTGTATCAATATGACTTGGTGCAGCTCTTTGAGATTTTGAGGGGGGTTCTGGTGTTTAAGGTGTACCTTCACGAAGGCTTCCTAGAAGGCCATCTTAATACACAGGCAAGTGCTCTTACTGGTACTCATTGAATTCAAGGCAGAACAGAAGTGGAAAGTAGGCTGTGAAGGTTGAGTGCTGAATAGATTAGTCTTCTCTTCTTTAAAGGATGCCTAGGCTGAGGACAATGGAGAGAAAATAAGCTTTTAGTCACAGAAGAGTTAATCTTGCCTTAAAATGCTGGATAAAATTCTCAGGAAAATATGTGCAAAACAAAATTGAGATCATTCCTGAATAACCAAGTTAAGCTTTTTAAGACACTGAAAGCAAACTTGCAAGCATTGCTCTCTCTCTCTCTCTCTCTCTCTCTCTCTCTCTCTCTCTCTCTCTCTCTCTCTCTCCCACACAGACACAAATATCTCTTTCTCTCTTTACTAGCAGAAACAATTAATATAAAATAAAAATCCAGGCATTTGATGATTAAAACGTAAATTCTAAACATACATAGAGTGTCAGAATATACTGATGATACTCAAAGAAGGCTCAGAAATTAATCAAAGAGCTGTGTTATTTCCCCTCTATGTGTAATTTTGCAATCTCTGTGTGTGAGTGCCATTCAGTAGGGGAAAGGTAACTAAAATATCAGATAGCCCAGCCAAGATTTCCAATTCCTGCTCAAGTTGAAAGAATGCTGTTTCCTATCTAAAGAACACTCAACCCCAAGAATACAACTACAAACACGGAGAGAATACCTAGAAGGCAGATGGTCAAAATGCTACCATGCCATCTGTTACCTGATAGTTCCTGGATCCCTCAGCTAAGAAAAGCCAGCTTTGCTTACATTAGATTTCCTCACAATAAAAATAAATCCACCCTGTCTCCAGCCCCTGTAATCTATACACACTCACCCACAGCCTCTGACACCATCAGGTCTTACAGGAAACACTTCCACCATTCTCTCCCTAAACAAAACCACATATTAAATTCTAGCTCTTCCGTATATTGTATTCTGGCACCTTACTAACCAGTAGTTTGAGATGGGGGTGCAGCTCTGCTTCTCCAATGCAGAACTCTGTTTTGGACTTTACCATATATTCTAGCAAGCTTGGGAACAGCCTTTACATGAGCTCAGGGAACCTGAGAGTCAGTTCAGAAAAATAGCTGAGGAAGACTCTATCCTGGGTGGTATCCCACTTCCCTAAACTTGGTTTTTTTTTTAGACCATGTGACATCAAACTCCTCTGAAGGAAACAGCTGCTATATGGAACGCCAAAATGGTCACAGGAAGTGGTAAAAGTCTCAGTTTAAAATCAATGAAATTCTGAGGGTACGAGTTCTATTGAAGATGACATCAGGAGACTTTATTGCATGATCATAGCTGTCCTATGCACAATCCTGACCAAGAGAGTGCTCCCACTAACCAATAGAGAAAGGTATCAGTATCAGTCTTTGGCTGGAAAAATGTTCTTTGTAAGTTGGAGCTATTGTTCTACTAAGAGATATTTTGTTAACTTCTAGAGACATTTAACTTACAAGTGTCACAGTTGGGGGAGTATTATTGCCTACTTAATGGAAGAGAGGGATGCCATTGAAGCCCACACAATGCACAGGCACTCCATCACAAGTAACTAAGGAACCCCAAGTACCAACAGGGCTGTAGATCAGAGTTCCCTGTGTAGACCTAGTCCCAGGAGTGAGGCATGGAGGATTACACTCACATCAAGTCAAGCTTTTCTGCAATGCTCTACTCTGTTGTCTTTCTTGGTTTGATTTCAGCCTCCTGTGGCTGCTTCCAGCCTGTGGTTCTTCTCTGCTAGGTCAGGATTTTGTCCATGAACATTGTCCATTTCATGCTATTCTGACTTTTGACTTGTGCTGGACCTGAATCATCAGATGGAACAATGCAGTTGTAACAGCTGCTTTTTTTTTTTTTTTTTGGTTGGTTTTTTTTTTGTTTGTTTGTTTTGTTTTTCGAGACAGGGTTTCTCTGTATAGCCCTGGCTGTCCTGGAACTCACTTTGTAGACCAGGCTGGCCTCGAACTTAGAAATCCACCTGCCTCTGCCTCCAGAGTGCTGGGATTAACAGCTGCAATTTCATTGCCATAACTTGGGTTGTTAGAATCTCCAGCAGCCAAAGCTTACATGCCAGATCATGCTATAGGAGCAGAATTGGTAAATTTGGACAGGTTGGTTTATAGTATCATTTGATAGTGGGTTGTTTTTTTTTTTTGACAGTTGTCTGACCTTCTCAGGGATATTTCCCACATCTTGTCAAGTCACCTAGACTTAGTGTCATTTCTTCCCACCTTACCCCCTAAGTCCAGAGGCTGAGCTGAGACATCATGTTGCCATCTCTAGAGAAAGTAATTTCCAAGTAGCTTTATCTCTCATCTGTGTGTGCGAGAGAGAGAGAGAGAGAGAGAGAGAGAGAGAGAGAGAGAGAGGAAGAGAGACAGAGAGACAGAGACAGAGAGAGACACAGAGACAGAGAGAGACACACAGAGAGAGACAGAGACATAGACAGAGAGAGAATCAGACAAAGAAGAACCAGTTGATAGGGTTTAATCCACATACAACTATATATTACAAGAAATGAGTGTAGGTTGGAAGTCATACTAGTTCAGAGGAAAGAACAATGTCTTACAAGACCATGTCTACTTTACTGTAAAGCAACATTGTCAGCAATAACAATGGAATTTTGATGTCCTTGATTTCAACCAGTGTGCTTTTCTTTGTAACACTGTTTATAAATACCTCTTTTATTAGAATATGAGAGCAATCTTGAAAAAAGTTTTCCAAGAAATGACACCTAAGTATGCTACGCATTGGATCAGATGATCAAAATGATCCTTCCTTGATGTACCAAAAACCATTTTCTCAAGAAACCTCTAGCACCAACAATCCTTCTGGCAAAAATAAGTAGAGTAATGGCACATAAAACCTGAAAGTATTTTAAAGGTTCTGCAGATCTAATAGAATTTCCAGCTTGAAAATAATTCTGCAATGAACTTTAAATGTTTGAAATAAGTTAACATTTTCATTGGAATTCTCCTAGAAACTATGGAGAGTCAACTCCCATTTGAGTATCTGTTGATCACACATGGTAGACAGCATTTTTAGTGGTGGCGATGGGATCCTCTTAAGCTATCCAAACCTCTAAACATCAACATCTTAGGTTTATGTTGACAATCAAGCAGCTTTGGTTACTCTTGAGTTCAGGCCATGTAGAATTGATGTGAACCGAGAGGTTATAGATACATCCGAATGTCATAAATAACTTTCACATATTACTAGAGGATATATATGGGCCATGGCACTGAATCAGGGCATCATAAACAGACTCTCTGGCTGTAGCTGACAATGACGATATCACCACTGATGAAATGCACAACAGTAAGGCAGAGCACCATGCTTTTCCTAGTGAACAAAAAACAGAGGAAGTCTATGGGCTGCAAGCCCTTGGCAGTGCCATTTTAACCAGGGTCAGAATCCCTGAGTTTGATAAACTCATTATTTTCATCACTTGCACCAAACTTCAAGTGATGAGTCCTGCAATAATTGATTTCCACATTTTAGTTAGTGTCTTTACTGTGTGGCTAAATGAGCGTTGGCTAGGATATAGAGAAAAATCTATATAACAATAATCAAGTACACCTTAGAAATGAGTTTTAGGATTGGGTTTCATTCCATTTTTAACTTATAGCTAACACATATTCTACAAATCCTGTACTAAACACAGTGCCAACTCCAAGAGACCTTCCAGGCAATTGTGAGTTATGTATCTATTAGTTGTGTTAATAATATAATGATGCCTAAATTATTACTCCTTATGTTAATAGTTTATTCACATCATTGGTTAAAATAGCCAACCTATGGATAGAACCATAGAACTACCTCCTTAAGCCTACTTTGAACAATTCAAATGTATTCAGTGGGTCAAGGGGCCCATGAGATTGGATATTGTGTCACAGGAAATCATAAGCATATCTCTGCCATGCTACCCGATTAATCAGAATAATACATGTAATACAAAATCGAGTTTGCACTTTATATGGACACCCAAGCCAGGCCTTTACCTTTGTCCAGGGTTAAGTTTAGCCATCATGGCTGTTTCCTTCCATGTTGCAGAATGGGCAATATCATGATGCTTCAGCTCCGTCTCTATAATCCATTCACTTTCCCTGTGATGGCACATGTGAACCACCTCTTTGAGGTCAGCTCTATTGGGTGTGTATTTGCCTTACTCTCTTATATTTAAATTGAATTTGAACAAGAAATTTGAAAAGATTCACATTAGAATAGCCTAACATTTGGTACATTGCAGGATAACTTTGAGAAATAAGGCAAATGCCCAGAATTGGTTAGTAAAATAAACACTTTAAAGACTTTGAGGGGCTTAGGACTTATTAAATTTTTACATGTATGGGACAGATGTTTTTTAACCTCAGTTGATTGTAAAGGCTTTTTGTTGGTTCATAAGGTTGAAACATATGTGTGTGCCTGTGTGTATGTGTGTAATTCTGTATCTTGGGAAAAGCCTTAAGCTTTAAATTCTCTGATATTTTCATCCTGATGAATGATTACAGCTACCCCTATAGCTATTTATATGTAGTTATTTTTAAATATGTGAAGGCTTTCTGTTTGCTTGTTTTATGACCTGTGACAGCTTAAAGCAAAATTTCATGGCCCAAAGCAAAAACATAAGTCTCAGGAAAACTGAAGGACCATTTGGCTTGAACAATATGGTAGCTGAGGGACTCTGAAAATGACGGACTCAGCCAAGGCATGCATGAGAATAACAGTTTTTAACTATGAGAAATCAAAGATAAACCTGGGCCTTAGAAGTCAGTCAATTTCAAGCAAATGCTTGGCCACCCATAGGCTAAGTGGTGCATTACAGCACACTGCAAGTAGTTCAATCTATGCTGGTGGGCCTCAGGGCCACGTGGTCAGGCTGAGACTAGAGGAGGCTGGTTTTTCTCTGGAATCCAAACTCGTAACCATCTGTACAAGTCTTCAGCAACCACTGTCAGAAATGACCACAAACTCAGTAAGTTTATTCTCCTACAGTCACTAAGAGTAAAAGTCCAAAATGCCACCTACTGGTCTGAAATCAAAGTTTGGGAACATGCTTTCTGCTGCCTCTAAGAGAAAATCCATTTGCTAGCCTTGTCCAGCTTCTAGCAGCCACCTGTGCTCCTTGGCTTTTGGTCCATCTGTCCATCCCCAAATAATGGTGTGACACTGTCAATTTCTGTCTTACTCAGAACTTCTGACTTTCCTTTCAGAAGTTCCCCCAAGATTATAGTGGGCTTACTAAATGATTTAGAAGATGCCCCCTCCCCATCTTACAATACATGATCGCATCGGCAAGAGCCTTCTTGCCTTGCAGGATTAGGGTGTGGGCTGTTGGACATTACTATGTCTACTGTGCCAGCACATGCCCTGCCTTTCTGCTAAGTAGGTATTACATTTGTACACACCGAAACATAGACACATACTCAGCACCACAGTCTAAGAATGTTTGTTTGTTTTTGTTTGTTTGTTTGTTTGTTTGTTTTAATAATTGCTTCAGAGTTTGTGGTTTGGCTTCTTTTCTAAAGTGGTAGGTGTGGCTCACCAGTTGGAAATACCAATCTTTAAAAACATTAACTACTTACATTCATAAGAAAGCCGACATAGAACAATGTGCTTTCTGTAGCCTCTCATGAACCACACTCGGCCCAGGAAAAGCAAGCGCAGGGTGCAGGGACGGAATGGCAAGGTGTGGATGGGCCAGAGATCAGCAACTTGCAGCCTATGAGTAAGAGCAGCAGAACCACATTTCAGACTTCAGTTCCTTCAGGTCCTATCTTCTTTAGCTTTAAAACTGTAATGGGATTAAAGCTTAAATTCTAATTCTTCTGCCATGATTTTACAAGAAAAAAAGCGATATAAGACTTGGAGGTTTATCCATAGAGCTGGCATTTTATTAAAGTTTCATTCTGAGTTTTGGCTTAATTTTGCTGCTGATTCTCTGAGAGTTTCTGTTGGACAGTTGTAACAGGAAAAAAAACTTGAGAAAGGACCCTACAGAGAGAACATTTTGGCCTTGGAGTTCATATAAGTAATACATTGTTTTGACCCATTTCAAGGCCTGGGGCAAAAGGAAGGCCTCGTTCCTGAAGACAAAGACCTGCCCAAACCAGCCCTGCTGCAGAGTTGATCCAAGTGGCCTCAGAAAGGGAGCAGGCTGAAGCAAGCCATCCTTGAGAAGGTTCTCTGATGCGGGGCTCTGAGAACATCTTCTCCCTACAGCCTATCCAAGGGGCACTCAGAGTTGTGGTCAACAGGAATAAGCCCACTTTATAATACCACGCTTAGTAGCATTCTAAAGAAGGTGATATTCTGAACTTCATCAGTTGCATTCCTTTTCTTTTGCTTGGACCTCAACTTGAATGGAAACAGAGGTGTTAATCATGTGGCTTTCATTCACTCCAATAACTGGAGAGCAGTTGTAGAAAGGGGTATTTTTCTATGCTGTATGCTGTTATCTCAGCTATCCAAGTGACCTCTTCATCCAATCACTCCTTGATGTCACCTGCCTGTCATCAGGTGTTTAAATTTACAATCTTGAGCTTTAAGGAGATGACTTTGGTTTTTTTCCCCCTAATATAAAGTCCTTTGGCAATTTGGAAACTTTCAGAAAACTGCTTTTCAAAACAACAGAATCCTTAAGATTACAAAGTGACCCAACCAAATTGAAATACAGTTTCATAAAGACTGGAAAAGAAGTCTTTGATATGTATATGAACCTTCATTGGTTCATTAACTAGAGCTAGGATTTGTGCCATAAGCCATAATTTAATAAGCCGAGTGAGCACAAGTAACCTTTGCCCTCCAGTTTCTGTGCTAGGTTGTGGAAATTCCTGTGATGTCTGTTAGTGAACAAAGTCACAGATAGCATTACAGCTCTGGTGTGTTGCCCGTATTTACACATGAAGAAAATGTCAAAGGTCTAAGGCTTAGGAAAGTAAATACAAGTTTTTATATCCAAGCTCATGAGGGGTTTCCATGAAAGTGGAGGCCTGGGTTAAGAACTCTGGACTTAGAGAGACTACCTACATCTGCCATGAAAAATTCGTGACTTTTCTTCATTCCGCGTACTGATCAGAGCTTGATTCTAGTTCGTCCTATTTGGCAAACCCAACTTACATTATTCCTCACTGCTAAACCACATTTATCCACTGGTGATGCACACTGCTGACACTAGAACACAATGTACTCCAGTTTGCACAAAAGTAGTGGGCATGATCCATCTCATCCTAGCCTTGAGCCACACCACCTGTTGGAAACATTAACTTGGAAAACTTCCAACCACTTGCTTTCATAAGAAACTCGGTATTGAACAATGTATTTTCTGGAGCCTGAACCATCCTGGCCAGTCATCCTCCTAAGGGGGTCCATGAAAATACATTTATTCACTAAGCTTTAAATTGCACATGGTTTTGTCAATATTTCTTGGTCTCTATGTAGTCTGAAAATGTGATGGCACATCACCAGGTTGAGCAGATGTGGAGACATTTATCTTTAGATCTCAGTTTGGGCCCTACAGGAAGACTTTAAAAAGCATCTGTGCAATGAATAACCAATGCACTATTCAAATGATAACCTCAATTTTAGTGAAGGAAGCATGTATCATAGAGGATAAAAGCTGCTGGAGAAACAACAACAGCCCATTCTTGGTGCATTTGGCTTTGCATCTCAGATTCTCTGTTTCCTTATTACTAAAAAAATATAAAGACTTCTTCTTCAAAATGCTGCCCAGGTAAATATAAAATGAACAATCATTCCATGCTTCGTTACTTAACAGATAGAATACAAAGTGGACATGTGCATCGGTACTGTCCATAGACAGAAGTCCTCCACCTGGGATCTGTTCCACAGTGGGTCTTCATAGCCACTTCCTGTTCTGGTCTTCCCCTTCTATGAAGACCAGATTTTCTCAGTAACTAATGGTAACTTCTGTTCCTTCATGTTACTCAGTAGCTCAGAATTTATTTTTTCCTGAAATAGATGAATTGTTTTTCAAACATAAAAATAAAACCCAAGATATTTTGAGGATGTATGGCTATCTCAGATGTTCTCCAGTGAAGGCTGACGTAGGCTGGTTGAGTTTCTGAATGGTAATAAAACACAAATGTGATATGGCAATACATTTTTTAAAAACTTCATATTGAAATCCATGAGTGAGCTGTTAATTTTAAAGTTCAGTTTAAGTGTATGAAATATTAGCATGTACTGCATGTCTGAGGAAGTAATATTTAATGAAAATTTCAGACTCTCCCCTGTCACTCCTCCCCAGTTTGCATTTTATTGAGATGCATATAAAATGTATTTTTTACTATGGATACTGACCAAAAATATTCTATAAATCAATCATGGCCAATATATTAGATTTGTACGTTGAAAACAAAAAATACCACAATACAGGAGAACACAATACAGGAGCCGTAAGCAGGGTTGTAATATCCTCACTGGTTCTGGTCTAAAGATCTCTTGTGTAGGAAGGTCTTCATATTTCTGTTTGAGATTTTTTTGCATTTTTTAATGAACCAACTGTGGAGGCCAAACTATTCAGCTAGTAAGTCGAGAGTCCTTATTAGGGCCAGCAAGATGCTGCAGAAGGTAAAGCCACTTGCAGCTTGAGCCTGCGGACCTAAGTCCAGTCCTAGGAACTCATATGGAAGAAAGTGAGAACCTGCTCCCAGAAGTTGTCCACTGACTCCCTATGGCATGATTTAAGCCCCCAATACACTCAAGGTGACAATAATAAGCAACTTTTAATTATTTTAAAATGAGGAGTCATAAATAAAACATTAACAACTATGGCATGTAGAGCCCTTATCACCAAAGACAAGCTGTTTTATTGTTTGTGCTTCGTGACGTATTTGTAGTAACTAGACTTTGATATGGGCATTCTAGCCCTGTACAGACATATGCCAAAGATGAACAGGTAATTTCTGTATCACAAAGATACTATAGCAATTGAATGGTGTGGTGTGTAAATTACCAGCCTAATGTTTGGACTACGTAAAAAGCTACATACTGAAACCAGACTTCCATGTCCGAAGTTTCTCTTTGATGAGTACTTAATAGGATGTCCAGTAACAAAGGAATATAAACTTATTTTGAATATCAAATTCTTCTTTGTTCATCAAATGTAATCAGACAAGCTAAAATATGCTACTACAAAACATACTCTCCTAATGTGGCATTTAATGTCTCAGAGTTTCTTTTGCTGCGATAAAACACTATGACCGAAAGAAGAGTTTATTTCAGTTTACAAGTCCCTGTCAGATTCATCATGAAGGGAAGTCAGGGCAGGAACTCAAGGCAGAACTTGAAGCAAAAGGCCATGGAGGGGCACTGACTAGCTTGATCACTTGTTTATTCAGCCCAGTCTTACAGCTTCCAGGACCATTAGCCCAAGTAGCACCACCCAAAGCGAGCTGGGCCTTTATGCATCAATTATCAACCAAAAACATGCACTGCAGGCCAATCTGATGGGCATACTTTCTCAGTTGGTATTCCCTCTTCCAAAATGATTTTAGCTTGTTTCAATTTGATACAACAACAGTCTTTACTATAGTTCATTTGTATTGTGCTCATTTATGTTACATGCAGATATGGCTTTTTTTTATTCTGCCTGTCTGTCTGTCTGTCTGTCTGTCTGTCTGTCTGCTTATTTGTTTGTTTGTTTGCTTGTTTGTTTGTTTGGGACAAGATTGCGTTATGTAGTGTTGTCTGCCTGGAACTTGCTATAGAAACTAAGATACCTTCAAATATGTGACGATGCTTCTACCTTTGCCTTCTTAATTACAGGTGTCTGATACCATGAACATTAAAGAAAGACACATCTGAAATAAAAATGTTGGGCTTGAGGTTATATACGAATATTAAAATTATAATTTAAATCTGATGCAATTGGGCTGGTTAGAGACCAGGACACAACCCCTACAACAGACCATATAATGTGTTTGTCGGTGATAGACCTGTGTTCCATGGTGTGTACCACACCCGCTGTTGATGAGCAGTCAACTCTATCATGGGCATTCTTTGATATGTACATCACGATTAAATTGCCTGGGAATTTATTGCTCAGGATGTATCTGAGACATTAAATGAACATTACTATCATACTATACCTCAGGTCTTTATTCAGAAATACTTTAAAAATATTTATAAATTTAAACTGAATTTTCAATGCATTTTCTAAAAGAACCTAGTTATAAACTAGTTATATATACAATCCAATATTAAGAATCTCTACATGGGATTTTGCATTATTTGTACAGACTCATCTGTACAATTTCCTGAGTAAAATAACAACTAATTACTAACCAATGATTTGCTTTCTTATTAAAGTTTACTGATGATTTAAAATCTGACATTGTAACCTGCTCTTTATACTTAATGACTAGTTGTGGATGACATGTTTTATGCACTTAATCAACCTCTCTTTTTACAATCCTAATATAGTTTATTCCACTAATAAACATTTGTATAACACACCTGTCTGGTTGCTATGATGACAAGTGGAAGCACTTTACAGCTTTGAGTGTGTTGAAAATTTACACGTGGATAATGAAGGATGAGCAACAGAGAAAGAAAGATCTAGAGTGCCCCTGCAGTCTGATAGAAGCATGTAAGGACATAGTACCCAGTAGCACTCTAGACCACTGTGCCCAGCACCACACTAGGGCACTACCTAGTGTTCAATACCTTGCTAGGTCACTGTGCTCAGTACCATGTTAGGCCACTGTACCCAGCACCACTTCAGACCACTGTGTCCAAAACCATGCTAGGCCACTGTGTCCAACACCAAGCTAGGCCACTATACCTAGCAAGATACTAGGCTACTATGTTCAGCACCATGCTAGGCTACTATGTTCAGCACTATACCAGGCTACTGTGTCCAACACTACACTAGGTCACTGTGTTTAGCACCACCCTAGGTTACTGTGTCAAAAAGAAGCTGGAGATCAAGGTAAGAATACAAGTTGAGTCTGATATTCAGTTTTAGCTTCTGTCTTAGGTTTTATGGCAGGGAAGAGACACCATGACCAAAACAACTTTTATAAAGAAAAAGATTTAATCAGGGTTGGCTTAGAGTTCCAGAGGTTTAGTTCATTATCCTCATGGTGGGAAGCATGGCAGTGTCTAGGCAGATATGGTGTTTGAGAAGGAAGTGAGACTTCTCCAACTTTATCCGCAGGCTATAGGAGACTGTGTGCCAAACGAGGCATAGCTTAAGCAGTGGAGACCTCAAATCCCATCCCCACAGTGACACACTTCCTCCAACAATGTCATATATATCTATTCCAACAATGTCACACCTCCTAATAACCACCCCACTTGGGCTTCCTAATGGGCCAAGCATTCAAAGACATGAGTCTATGTGGGCTCTGCCTATAAAATATATACGAGTGGTGGTTATCAGAACCTAAGGTCAACCACATTCAATCGGTCACCTGTGTTCAGACCATTCAGTGTCATGTCACTTGCCATCTGAGGACAGAGGAGGATTCAGTGCTGCCTAGAATATTCTCACAGCAAGTGATTAGGTTACCCTCTCCTTGAACTCAGAGACGATCTCTCGCACCACTCCTTGACAAGCAGCAGGCTGTGGAAACAGAGTGGTGTTTTTCCAGAGATAAACAAGCCGGATGGATATTCCATGATGGAAAGCTGCCAGGTTACAGGCTGCCAGGTTCCATCCCCAAAGAACTTACAGAAAGGTTGTCTGGCTTTTCCTCACATCACCCCAAGGCATCACATTACTCAAGAAGCAATAAATTGAGCTCTTCCTTGTTTTTGTGTATTCCCTAAGCTCCTTCATGGGGAGCTGTGAAATAGAGGTCAGCTCCTGACACAGGTCAGCTCACAGCCTCAGGTCCCAGGCAGATGAGCCCTGTTGGGTCATATGCTGTTTCAGTCAGGAGTACTGAATCCAGTGTGCTAGACTCAAGGAAAAATGGAAAAGATTGACAAGCCTCCCCATCCCCTGCTTTAAATATTATTTGAGAACAGAAGTAACTATAGGCAAGAAGCATGAAACCTCTGTCAAAAATAAGTGATGATGTATTTGGGCCTGCTGTTGCTGAAAGATGAGAATACAGCAAGCTGTAACAAATTCATTCTTCCAGAATGGGGTATGTACACAAAACAGCATGCTTTCCATAGCCAAGGTGTTAAAGGGAGACTCAATGTTTAATGCAAAACAACAACAACCACAGCTTAGGTCTAATTACCTAGATAAACCAGGTCTCTGATAAGAATAAAATTCTGAGTGCCTTCAAAGCTCACCATAAGTGGTGACAATAAACGTAAATATGATTGTGTTAAATCTTCTCAAAGTTACCTATTGCCTGTAACCCTCATGATATATAAATTGATCAGCTTTATTTGAAAACTGACCTAAAAGCCGAAAGAAGCTCTAAGGGTGAACAAAATTACCAATCAGTACATTTGTGTGGCCATTGAGTAGACTTGACCTGCTGCTCACACAACAGTTGATGGAGAAGTGAACCGTGTGGCTGGTGGGAATTGGCATGGGTCAGCATGTGCCAAACTCTTAGTTTTGCAGGGTGAATAAACTGTAAGTGAAGTTATCTTTGCCAACTCTTTGCAAGCCATAAACAATTAAGATGCAAGTTTTAACATGCTGTCTGCACTTAGCCCCTAGGGAAAGTTTTGTCTTGCTTCATTTTGTTTGTTTTTATATCTTCCTTAGAATCTTACCAAGAAACGGTACAATTTGCATGCATGGTAATTACTTAAATAAGAGGGCTAAGTACAAGAACATTATTTCCAAATGCCACGCCCAATGCTCTAGGGCTTGAGCTGCTAGCTTTTGAAAGGTTACACCTCCCTGAACAATTGGATATGGAACAAACATTAGAGTCACAATGCATGTCTCAGTGAAAACAGGCTTAATGTCTCAGGCAATGATATTACCTATCATTCCATTAGTCTGTGATGATTACTTTTATACATTGGTTCTCTCTCTCTCTCTCTCTCTCTCTCTCTCTCTGTGTGTGTGTGTGTCTGTCTGTCTGTCTATCTGCCTCTGTCTCTGTCTCTCCCTGTCTCTGTCTCTCTCTGTCGCTGTGTGTGTGTGTGTGTGTGTGTGTGTGTGTGTGTGTGTGTGTGTGTGTGTGTTGGGAGTAATATTTCTGGATCAGATTAGCATCTGAATTGGTGGATAAGTATACTCTAGTCCACTGAGGGAAATTATGAAATAAAAGGGTGGAGAAAGAGAGAAGTTACTCTCTGTCTCTTAGTGTTGGAGCTGGTTAAATATCTTCATTTGCTCCCTGACTGAGACACCATTGGACAGCTGGTTCTTTGGTTTTACTGGGAATGAAAGCACACACCAGCTTTTCCTGGGCACCCAACATGCAGAGAGCAGATCATGAGAGTTCTTAGCTTCCGTAGTCACCTGAGCCAATTCCATCTAGCAGAGTTACGGTAAGGAATTGTGGGCACACATTCTGTGTTCTGTTTTTCTAGAGAACTCTGATACAGAACAGGATCATAGGAAGTGGGATACTCCTCTAACAAATATCAGAAAACTGTGTGTAAAGACATGGAACGGATGCCTGAGTAAACACTGGACAAGCTTTTACACATGTATTACAGAAGAGGTTGTTGAACAGATCATAGTGAGGGCTCAAAAGAAAAGAGGAAAGCTGTAAAGAATGCTATCATTTTCTTAGAAAATGCATAAACAAAACGAAGAGGTTACAGGTAGGACATAGACATTAAGCCTAATTCTAATGAAGTCTCAGGTAGAAACAAGAAGCATGCTGTTGGGAAACAGAAAAAGGGACCTTGTTATTAAGTGGCAAAGAACATGACCGAATTATGTTTGTACCCTCATATTTTCTGGAAAATAATTTGAGAGTGATTAATGAGATACGTAGCTTGGTCAGTTTCCAGAGGAAAGTATTGAGGGGCTTGACTCCCCCCCACACACAGACACACACGCTGCTTCCAAGACATGAAGGGATCATTAAGCCAAACAGAACCAGAACTGCACAAACTTGAGCTGTTCTCAGCATGTCCATACTGTAAGAAGTGAGAAAGGATGTTTGGAACAGAGTACAACACCCAGGAAATCTGACTCACTGCTTGATAAGACAATTGGTCCAGACATGAGCTATCAACATAATCACCCATCTCAGCAGAGGCCAGGAATAAACATGGGAATTTTACCAATAGAAACTTTGCCACACCGAACTAAAGCAAACAGAACTGAATGAATGAAGTCTGAAAACATTCCATTTCACATATAAAAAAGGTGAGTAGTAATCCAGAGTCCATCAGGTAGGCTATTCTCATTCTCGCCACAGGCTAAGGGGGCAGGGCTGCTCTCTCCACACACTGTCAAAGGTACCCAAGCATACTGTGGCCCATTCCGTGTTTACTCCTGCTAACGGCAGGCAACAAAATGGACAAAAGCAAACACAAATCTCCAAGGAGAATTAAATGTCTCTCACGTAGCTGCTCGATGAAAGAAAGCAAGATTAAGTTTGGGAAATGCGGGTAGATTAAGAAAACAGAGATGCCTTAGAATCTTGGGATAGTCCAGCCCTGATCTCTCGTAACTTCTTCTTTCTTTTAGTCACTATTTACTAATTTTCTCCCTATGTCACTCATACACACAGTAGACATGTACTAAGTTTCTGCCTGACACGAATTGTGCTAGTTGTCAGAATTAAAGATATGATTAAAACTCAGCTCGGTCATGAAGAACTCCATAGGCTAACATGCAAATAAATGTGTGTAAATGGGCTGGTGAGATATAGCTCAGTGGTTAAGATCACTGACTGCTCTTTTGAAGGTCCTGAGTTCAAATCCCAGCAATCACATGGTGGCTCACAATCATCTGTAATGAAATCTGACTCACTCTTCTGGAGTGTCTGAAAACAGCTACAATATTGAGGGGCTTGACTCATATAATAATAAATAAATAAATCTTTTTTTAATGTAGGTAAATATTTACTAGAGCAAAAATTCACTGAGAAACTCTAGGTAGAAAAGAAATGTGTATTTTAAAGTAATGTTTTTAGTAATACTTTGAGAATGTTATACAAAGTGTTTGTCCCATGATACCTGTATTAAGAAGAGTAACTACATGTAGCTATTTACACTACACTAGAGCACTAGCTTTATTGGCCTTGATATTTGAATCCAGATGGTACTAACTTTTAAGTTTTGGGTATATCTATATTAAGATGGTAGCAAGCTATCATAATAATCAATATTAATATACATGTTTTATTTCATATGCACAGTGAAAAGAAATCCATTAGGATTCTTGGGGAATTCATGAGTTAAGTATGACAATGGCTATAGCTTTTCTTCCTCATATGAGGTAATGTTTTCCTAGGGATATTTAGCAATATTTGGCTATCAATCACCTGGTATCATACCAAAAAAGCACCTGTGTTGCCACTAATCTCTCATGGTGTCATAATCACATTAGCAAGGCACTAAAGCAGCACACAGCATGAGAGAAGAGGAAAATGAAGAAATCCAGCCTTACATGGCTATTTAGCAGGACTGTGGTGGGTTGAGCCTCTCTTATATTTCAAGTGAAACCACAATTAAAAATAAAAGTCCATTCTTTTAGACTGCAATCAATGGGAGGTCGAATACATATTACTTTGAGGACAAAGGACTTTACAGAGAAAAGAGATATCATTCAATGAGGTAATAAGAATTATTTTCCAGGAAGATATTAAGGCAGCATATGAGAACCTGGAGTTCTCTCAGTGACATTTGATGTTAGTTAAACAATATCTCATGTACCCACAGGCCTTTCATGATTCTAGAAGGAAGATGGACACACATTGGTGTTGCTACCTGTGATGGGCACAGGAATCACAGCTTGGGGAGACCGAGAGACTGTGAGACAAGCTCAGTAGATACATTAAGCCGGTTGTCATTGTCCCCCTTTAATGGGTTATTTGTAGCTATGTCTGTCTACTTAGATATCTTATTAGTAACTTCACTCTCAGGTTCATCTTCGAGGCCATAACAGTATCTATTAGAGTGTTCTAAATCTTGTTACATAATGTGAATTTATGAAATTGACCATGTCTTTTAACATGCACTATTAAAATATAAATAAAATATATAGTCTTTTAATATGTTCAATCAAAATATAAAATGTATTTTGTGGTGTTTAATATATCCTCATATATTTCATTAGTAAATTTAATAAACTATATTTTATCATGTTCAATTAAAGTTATGTATTGATAACAGTTACTTCTGTATCACTCTGATGGAGTTCTTGACAGAAACTCCCTGGTGGGTATAAGGTTTATTTTGGTGTGTGGTCTCAAAGGAATTTTGGTCCTTTGTATCTAAAAATGCATGCAGGAGTTGACCTGTTGTGGCAGCTGGAAGATGAGGAATACATCTTCTGGCAGCACCCAGGTAACACTCCAAACTGAATGAGAGTCCTTGTAAATGTCCTAAAATAAAACATCTATTCAAGGGAAAGAAGTGCAGAAGGTAGCTGCTAGTGAGCAGAACTTTAGAATGTGGCAGAACCAAGAGTTTTGTATAGGCCTATGTTATGAGCTGAATGTGAAGAATGCAGATGACAAGAGGCCCGAATTCCTAAGAGACTAAAATGCCTTTATTCTGTGTAGCTGCATGAAAGGAAACCTATGTAGGAGCAGTGTCCCCAGCAGGTGACTCATCTGCCCTGGCAGCCCCTGCGAGATAGGCCATCTGCTGGAGCAGAGCGGAGCCTTTCAGATAGATCAGGGTCACTTCGTCTCAAATAACCTCTCCCGGCTTCTTGGCTGAGCTTCCAAAACCTGTGTGGGTATTTCTAGGATGGAAGCCAAAACCCTGCTGCTAGCAGGAGATCCCCAGGCAGGCCCCCACCCATGCTTGGGTCCCATTCACTTTCCTATGTTGAATTGTATTTTTCAACCAGTGAGCATCTGGTTATCTGTACTGGATGCAGACTTCCTTGCTCTCCCGTGCAGATTCTTTATAAGTTGAAAGATCCCTCGGCTTCATTTATTTTTTGAAGCTGGGGGACTTCAGAATGAACAAGTAGGTTGTATCTTTCAATGTGAAAATGGGGTGTGACTTGAGGTGAACAGCTTAACATTCCTCTGAAATTAATGAGTGTGCTGGTTAGTTCTTGTCAGTCTGAGACAAGCTGGTGTCATCTGGGAAGAGGGAGCCTCAATGAAGAAAATGCCTCTATCAGCTCGCCTAGTGGTTAAGGACTGATGTTGGGGTGGGTGGTCAGCACACTGTGGACAGTGCCATTTCTGGGTGGTACTGGGTTGTATAGAGTGAACTGCAAGAGTCATGGAGAGCAAGTCTGTGAATGGAGCTCCTCCATGGCCTCTGTAACAGCCCTGCTTCCAGGTTTCTGCCTTGAGTTCCTATCCTTACTTTCCTGAGTGATGGATTTGGGACATGAAAGTGTAAGACTTCCTTTCCTACCCAAGATGCTTTTGGCCATGATGCTAATCCCAATAGCATATGCCAGCAAGATGGTGCTGAAAGGGCCCGGATATAGCTGTCTGGGGGAAAATATACCAATGCCTGGCAAATATGGAGGTGGAAGCTCACGGTCAGCTATTAGATGGAACACAGGGTTCCCAAGGAAGAAGGAGCTAGAGAAAGTACCCAAGGAGCTGAAGGGGTCTTCAACCCTATAGGTGGAAGAAGAACCATGAACTAACTAGTACCCCCTGGGCTCGTGTCTCTAGCTGCATATATAGAAGAGGATGGCTTAGTTAGCCATCAGTGGAAAGAGAGGCCCCTTGGTTATGCAGACTTTATATGCCCCAATACCGGGGAACGCTGGGGCCAGGGGATGGGAGCGGATGGGTGGGGGAGCAGGGCCGGGAGGGGGGAGGGTATAGGGAACTTTCTGGATAACACTTGAAATGTAAATGAAGAAAATATCTAATAAAAGTTGGAAAAAAAAGAAAACAAATTAGAACAGTGAGTGAATGAGGGAATTGGGATAAATGCCTGCCCAGCTGCCTGTTATGGATAGGATTTGGGGAACTCAGAAAAGCCTCATTTTGTCATGTGCAACATTAGTGTGACTTGCAATTCACAAAGTGTGACTCTGAGAACTCAATGAGATGAACTCTGGAAATCAAGAGCAGTGAAGCTCTAGATCGGTGTGCATTCTTAATATTATCACTTTCCTTCTCTGTGTGTCTACTGATTCCACTTAACTCTCACCACAATCTGCTTTGAATCACAGTAACTAGAACATTCTTTCCTCCCTAGAGACAGAAAGCTACATAGAGCTATTTTCATCATTCATCTTCCAGAGAACAAAGCCATGGCTTCATATACTCTTCAGTCAGTGACTGTTGGGGTGGACTGATGGTCTGATGTGATAACAGGTGCCTATAGCAGTTTTTAGCCACACACGTACAGAAACACATGCACACAAACACACATACAGAAGCACACACACGCACACCACTGAAAGGAAAATAACTTGATTCCTTCTCAGATGCAAACACTTTTAGAGATTATCGCATTGCAAAGCAGCCTCCAAACACAACTCCTAAACACAAATAGCAGCGTCATTAACCTTTTAACACATGCTCTTATATGCTTGCAGTGTATTCTGCTCGCAGTGTCTGAGGTCCTTCCTCACTCATCTTAAAGCTTTCATGGTGGCTGCTTTCTTCCCTCCAATTAAACCACAGGGACCTTTTATTTCCCTTTTTGAACTTAAATTGTCATCTAGTTGACAGTTCTTCATAATACATATCTTTCTACAAATGACTAGTGTGGTTCTGTCTCCTGCCTGGCTCTGCCCCAGTAAAGTTAATACTGAGTTGAGATACAGTGTTACTTCTGCAGCAAAAAATCCAAAGATCCTTTTGCCTAAGAAAGGTATGAAATATCTGTGCCAATCACACATGCTGGGAAAAAAAAACCCTCCATCTTTCTAGCACCAAGTCATAGCATTTGGTAACACCTTGACCAAGCTTCTTTGGAAATTGGGGGTGAGATGGGATCAAGCCCTTTACATTTCCTCAATTTAAGGCTCATAATTTTATTTTGTTTTTCAGCATCAATTATTCACTAAGTAGAAATGGGCTTATTCATGAAGCATGCCACATGCTATGAAGCACAGATATTTACGCATGATATAAGTATTCAAGTTACCTTTCATGACTTCCCTAATGAAATGTGCAAGTCCTTCTTACAATTCAGACAACCCTGTGTAGCTATCCAATAGGAATAAAGATTAAAAATATGGCTGGTGAATTACACTGCAGACCAAAACTTTCTGCACACATACACATGTGCTCCTCCACACTCACAGATACGGAAGGCAAGTTTGGTCTTGGGGAATTCAGTGGCTGCTGTGGCTCAAGCAGGATCACGTGTTAAACCTAACCTCTGAGGTGATGACAGTACAGTGCAGGGGTTGGGAAAGCTTGATCATAAAAGCTCCACTCCCAGAAGATAGGATTCGTGTCCATAGTGAAAAGCCTTCAGAAGGCTGCATGCCCCATTTGACCACCATGCAAGTTCACCTGTCCGGAGTTGTCTGTGAGGAGCAAGCCTTCACCTGATACCAAACATGCAGTGTCTCCCTCTTGGAGTTTTCAGCCTCCATAACTACACCAAGTAAATCTTTATCACTTATAAATTGTCCAATTTGTAGAATTTTATTGTGTTAGCATAAATAGATTTCAATAGCATAAAAAGGGGAAATACACACTAATTGATAAGTGTAAAGTTATTGGTTGAGAATAATAATATACATAAACATATTCAATATAAAATATGTAATATTATACTCAGAAGCCTACAAAAATAAGAATTTTCATATTCCAACATCAATAATACTCCATTACAATTCTAGATTGTGCATAAATATACATGCATGAATTTCCCAGAAATGAATTCAAATCTTTAAAACTGTAATTACTCCGTAATCCTATAAAAGCAGGAAAGTGTATACAGATGAGCACACAACGTTTACTATGGTGTTTCTTTATAAACCAAGGAAGAGGATCCATGACAGCAACAGAAGGAAAGCAAGCATAAGTGGAGCAAGGCTGGGTGCATGGCCCTCAGTGATTGACATCAGAGTCTGATGCCACAGCCCAAAAGCAGGGAAAACCTGAGCAGGCAGCACAGACATCTCACCCAAACCTCCCTGCAGTGGGAAAGCTGGAAAGGTTGTTTGTTTGTTTGTTTTGGTTTGTTTTGATAATGTTAGCCTACTTGTGCAATGAATTCTGGAATGTTGTATAGGAAACACAGTAAGACAAGGGAATAGTCTTTTAAATGCCAATAACACTACCCTGAGGGGGGATAGGAAGGGGCCTTTTACAGTTTTACTATTTACAATTCTCTAGCTACAATTTTTCAGGGATCATTACATTATTTTCCATAAAAAATTTAAATCTCTGGAAATCAGAAAATTGGACTAAGTTATGCTCGATAAATGTAGTGAGGCACTTAATTATGCCTTAGCGTTCAGCACAATGGCTTACAGAGAGCAGACATCTAGCAATATTCTCCTGAATGGAAAATGGATGAGAAAAATGAGGGTTGACATCCGAGATTGGGAGGCCGGCAACAGCGTTTTCCTTTTCTTACCATATTATAGATGCTTGCTCTTTTTAAATTTAAGTAAAAATTTACTCATCCACATACTTTAAAGAAAAATGTAATTCTTCAATCCCAGTTTTGGTGTCGTGTGTGTGTGTGTGTGTGTGTGTGTGTGTGTGTGTGTGTGTCTGAGTGTGTATGTGTCTGTGTTTATTCTCTAGGTCCCCCTTGTCCAGAATCCATGTAAGTACATACTTAAACTCTGAGAGACAGATCCTAAATAAACAGAAGCCCCTAGGTATCTCTACAGAAACAAAATTTGAGAGAAAAAAGAAGACTAAAACAAATTATTCTGTTTCCATATCAGAAGTGCAGAGAACCCAGAGAGAACACATAGCCAGTGAGATGCTTGGCCTGTCCTGTAGTCACTGTTCTTTGGAGGAAGCAATTGTAATCAGGAGATGGAAATCAACATAATATAGGGTGATTCCTGGCTTCAGCATTTGCAAAGTCAGGAAATAGCGAACTGATTGTGACACCAAACTACAGAGGAAGCCAGTGAGTCACTTGTTTGTCTTGGTCAGGCACATGGCTGCAGAGATGAACTCTCTTGCCCCCATTCTCTTCAGGGTACTAGACATGGTCTTTCCTCACCTGTAAACAGAATCAGGATGTGTCCTGAAGTTCAGCCAAGTGTCCAGCCTTGGTAAGAAACATCCCTGGTGAGGGAGCTTGGAAGGAAAAGGGAATAAAGTCACTGGCATCTACTTGCTGCTGACAGATTATATCAGGTGCCGAGGAAGCTGATTATATCAGAGTTCTGGTAAGCTCAGGGGGAGAGAACCAGGTACCCTTCGAGCATTGATCTTTTCTACTGTAAGCAGCCTCAGAAATGCAATTCAGGCTGTGCCAAGAGAGAGAAAGGGAAGCAATTTAAAAGGAATGGACTCCAAGTGCAACAGAAGACCTCCCAGATGTTGGTGTTATGAAACAAAGAGGGAGAGGAAAACACTTGATGACACTGGGAAGGAGTGCCGAGACCCACAGCCCGGTCTATGCTCCAAGGGCTCCTTTGTGTCTTGGTCTTTTTATCCACAAGATAGGAATCAATGTATTTAAATACATATAAAAAATAGAAACTCTCTTGAGTATAATATTCCCCCCCCCCTCTCAGGCATTGACCAGCACACTCAGTTAAAAAGAAACGTGGGTAATTATAAAAACAGACATTGCGGTTCTATCTTGGTTTTCTAAAATAATATATATATATATATATATATATATATATATATATATATATATATATATATATACTTCTAAAAGGTGGAAAATAATTGTCATCTTGAACAACAGTTTCAGAAGAAAGGACAGCAAAGCCATGTGGACAAATGCCAGTGACTTTGGCCAACGGCAAGGTGATGCCCCATTTCTGTCAGAGAATAGAACATTTGTACTACACAAAGAGAGCCAAAGACTCAATTAGGCAAAAGTAACCTTGGGGATGAGTCGATGATCTGGCAGACTTTTCCCCTGACCTGGGTGAAATGACTGGTACAGTCATGGGCACCAAGGGATGCTGTTTCAGCTGTACAATAACCAGAGAGGAGCACGACTGGGGGACAGCCCACCCTATACCTTACACATTACGTATCCATTCAGCTTCATGGTACTGCATCCTGCCACAAGCTTGAAACACAATGGCTAGGATGGGAAAGCTGTCATAGGTAAGGACTGGAGTCTGAAGTCACTGAGCAGTAGAAAGCCGAGAACCTGAATTTTCTGACCTAGGTCCATGTGGTTTTATGGAACTGACTAAGAAAATTACCAAGGACCCACAACTCTAGTAAACTTTAAAAGCTAGGCTTAGATTCCTCAAGTCAACTTATATATGTGGAAATATATTTTTTATTTTTGTTTTTGATTTTGTTTTTTGTTTGTTTGTTTGTTTGTTTGTTCCCCCCCCCCCTTTCCCTAGTCAATCCAAGAGTAGCTTCTGTGGTTCTGTGCTTCCGGGGAAAATGGGAATGAGCAGAAATAAAAGGAGCATATAAGACTTCCTGAATTGCTTCCTTTCAAAACTGGCTGAGAAAGAGGAGGCATAAATAGATACCACAGAGATTTGAGAAGAGCGAAGGAACAGAGATGTTTTGCCACTAAAGAATTGTAGGAGGGGGATGGTGAAATGGCTCAGTGGTTAAGAGTGCCGACTGCTCTTCCAAAGGTCCTGAGTTCAAATCTCAGCAACCACATGGTGGCTCACAGCCATCTGTAATGAGATCAGATGCCCTCTCCTGGTGTGTCTGAAGATAGCTACAGTGTACTTACATATAATAAAATAATTTTTTTATAAATAAATTTTAAAAAAGAATTGTAGGGATGTCCTGAAAAATACAGTCTGTGGAGCCAAGTCCTGATTTCTGTCTGTGTTCTAGAACTGGCCACCAGTTTTCTCTAGGGGTATGAGTCAACCGCTACTGGGACTTCCTGACTTGGAAAACATTCCAGTGTGCAAAGAGTAGCATGGAGAAGCCCAGCCCCTGGCCCTGAAGGAGCACATTGATAGAAGCCATAAAGGATGAACACTGGTCAGAAGAACTACAGTTTCTTTGTGCTCAATGCTTTGGGACAGATATTCTAGCATATTGATGTGAACTCAATGACAGGTGGCAAAGATCCATCCCTTTGTTCTTGATCAAACTCTTGCCAGGCTCTTGAACCTTCTTCTCAACTACACTTCAGCCCTACCCCTATAAAAATAATGAACACCAAATCTTGTGGGTGTTGGGGCCCTGAAATGAAAGTCAGAGCTGGGTACAGTTATTTAATCCTCAGTACCATGTGCAGGCACGAGTCTCTATATGTACCACTGTTCACTGGACAGAAAGGCTTCTCTGACTAAGGCCAAGAGTAGAACGTTTTTATGGGTATAAACAAGAAATATTTAAATAGCAGATTGGTGCTATGTCAGTTGATAAGCAGTAGTATTCAATTCTTCTTTTAGGCCTATGATCTCCTCTGTCGTGTGTGTGTGTGTGTGTGTGTGTGTGTGTGTGTGTGTGTGTGTGTGCTTGCGTGTGGGGGCGGGGGGTGTTTACCAGCTCTCTAGTATCACAATACTGGTTAGACATGAATTCTTCCCTGAAGAGTTGGTCTTGAATCCAATAAGAGAATACTTGATTATGCCCATAACAATCAAACCACCATTGCCCAGTCTTCTCTGGCAAATTGGTCTTGTAGATCTTAGGAGTCACAGTTGGATAAGACCATTGATTCATTTTGTGCCAAGTCTCTTCTTAAGGAGACTTTACAGTACCTTTGAGGACTATTGAAAGATAGCCAGGAGGAGAAAGTTTCCAGCTTAGTTCCAGCATATTTATCAATATATCCAGAGTATGTGATATCATCAATAATAGGGTCTTATCACCTAGTTCTGAAGGGTAACCAAGGTGAATAGGAAGAGTATGTATTGTTTTGAGGTACCCTAATCCAAGGCTACAGCCTCCACTCCTCACCCCTGTTACTTGGAGAAAGACTATTATAATCATGAACTTACAGCTCTGTGATACATAAGAATGGGCCCCTAACAAGTCAGGTATGGGTGGAGGAGGGGCTCCAGCCCTAGCCCTCACTGCTGAACTATTTGTTACTGACAGATTCAAGGGGAGTGGGAGCCATACATTCAGTTTTATACACAATGACCACAGTACCATGTTTTAATGGATTATTCCACACAGTAGTCACGCAGATAGTCTTTGTTAAAATAAACGGACTGTAAAACAAACCCAAAAGTTATGAAGCTCGGATGAGATGGGATTGTCATGGGAGGAAGATAAGAGGCCATATGGGAAAGAGGAACCGGAATACACTACACAGAAGTGAACCTTGTCAAACAAAATTATCCCATCAAAACTATAGATTCTCAGTCTTAACATACACATACACATAGACTAATTGCTACCACAGTTTTTAATAATTCAAAGCTATGTTCTCAGCATTATAGTCTAGTTCACCTCATTAATGTCCCATTGGGAAACCTTGCTACTTAAGGTCAAAGTCTATCATGTCCAGGTAGCTCCCTTGAGCTTGGCACAAAGTGTAGGACTCTTTCTCAGCAGGGCTTCCTTTTCTCTATCTTATTTGGGGAGCCCAGCTCCCACACTCTACCTGGGGAATGTCATATAACTTCCTGGAATGCCTCTCCATAGAAATGAGGTATCCCCAGAACCTTAAACCCCAGTCAATTAAAATTCACCCTAAGAAGAACCCCTTCCCACTTTTCAAGGTTTATATAGTTCTTGTCCAGCCCAAATAAAGAGCACAAGCTATTTTCTAAAAGAGCTATAATACTAACAAAAACAAACATAACAAAAGCAACAACAAATCCAGAACCACAAAGTCCTACCCATAGAAGCTCAAAGCTGTCAAGAGAATGTTCTGTCTTCTCCAGAAAACATCTAAAGATGGGGTACCTATTTCCTAATATAGTCTAGGCTACAAAGGCCTGACTTCCCTAGGTGCTAGTCACCCAGGCCAAAAAGCCTGAACCCATTGGCAATCCCCACTTCTGACCTTTGTATTTCAGCTTCCTCTGTTCCTGTCTTCATTCTCCCTTACAAATTCCCATGACCTCTGTGTAAAGTTGACCTCAGTACATACCTTGGTTATTTCTTGACAGTATTTGTTCTCATTACTGTTAAAATGTTTGCTACTCTAGTGTCTAGCTTTCCTTGCTCCTTGTAGAGAGAATATCCTGTGTATTGTATGAATGTATCACCTGTCAATTAAAGAAAAAAAACCTATGGCCTATAGGAAAGGGTAGAATAAAAGGTGGGACATCTGTGGGGCAGAAAGGATCTGGGATAGAACCAGGCATGGGAGATTTGACATGTGAGGAGACAGAAGTATGGTCCTTGAACACAGGTAACAGTCCACATGGCAGAATATAGATTAGAATAAATGAGTTATAATAAGTTAGGTCTAGTCAGAGAAGAGCCTATCTATATGGTTAAGGTATTGTAAATATATTTTAAATCTGAGTCTTATTTCTGGGAGCCTGGAGCTGGGAGGAAGAGGCAGGACCAACGTTTACTGTTTCTGACAGAGGTGTTCTAGGAAGGAGTTCGGTAAACTGGATTATCTCACCAACCCAGGCAGATGAAAAGAATTAGACTAGAATTTAAGTTGATAAGACATGCATGTGATTATTTTGTTTGTTTTTTGACACAAATATTTCTGTGTACTGAGATGTATACACCATGCCTAATTGATATAATGAGAAAATGGATGCTAGTTTACTATGTAGCTGGTGGAAATATTCCAATGGGGACAATTTAAGGGAGGGGGATTATACTATGAATATTAAACAAAAGTTTATGATTTCTTCTGCTCAAGCTATATCACTGGTCTGAGGCCAGGCTGGTGAAAGACAGTATCAAGTCTCAAAGAGAGCTCAAAGGGCACATGCATGTTCCCTTTGGAGGAAATTCCATTCTGATTAGTGAGGTCTGTGCCATTAGACAAAGCCCGTGACTGATTATGAGGTAAGAAACATTGATGTTCAAGGTTTTCCTTCTACAGGGGATACTAACGTTAATGGTGTCTGATTGAATTGCCGAATACTTTCAAGCCAAATGAAGGTTACTAAGTCACATATTTAAATAAGTACCATATCATATCTTAGAAGTTACTTTGTACAATTAGGAGAGATATTTGAGAAATGTTTAAAATGCCATTGAACTTTTCCTCTGTAGAGAGAGCTTCATATCTGAGGACAAGGAGAAAGATCTCTCTGTCCACTAGTGTCCTCTCAATAAAGTCTGTATTTAGCCTTCCAGTCAACCGAGGACATTGCAAAAAGCACATGTGCCTTCACAATTAAAAAGTTCAACTTTGGGGCTGGTGAGATGGCTCAGTGGGTAAGAGCACCCGACTGCTCTTCCGAAGGTGATAAGTTCAAATCCCAGCAACCACATGGTGGCTCACAACCATCCGTAATGAGATCTGGCTCCCTCTTCTGGAGTGTCTGAGGACAGCTACAGTGTACTTACATATAATAAAATAAAATAAATCTTTAAAAAAAAAAGTTTGACTTTGAACAAATCAGTTGAGAATTAATCTATCCCTTAAAACCCCACCTTTTACAAATACACCCATTTCAACTTTCCTGGTGTGTTAAAAAAAATCCTACATCTCCAGACAGTGGAAGACCACCCCTACACACACACACACACACACACACACACACACACACACACACACACACACACACACACACTTCATACTCCCCTCAGAAACCCACTATCACACCTCCCTCTTAATATCAGGTGTGTGTTTTTTTGATCCATATTTTTTTCTACATCAATATCATTTCCAGTTTTGGGGTTCATGGTCACATTGTCCTGAAACTGAGATAATGATATTAGGAAAAATAATGTACTTCAAAGTGTGTTGAAGTAATGCATTCAGGCGACAGGCCCAGATAGCTCAGAACATGCTATGTTTTCATGGTGCACTCAGGCAGGGCAGAATATTTGCTTATGTTCTGCTGCATAATTTAAGTTTGTCCTATGTGATCCTCTGATCAGAAGTTGTCATGCTAAATATGTCTTTGTTTGAGACAATCATGATGAAGTAACAATTTCATCCTGTTCTGTTTCCTAAGTTTTGAAATAGAAGTCACCATGCTATACAGAATGTTCTTTGAAGGTGACATCACTTTTTAAGAGTCATTATGGCTAACCATTAACTGAATCCATGTAGGAAGGCAGTGGGGAGTGCAATCAATCAAGAGGGTGTGGCCTTCTGCTAAATCCTCATGCAGGATTTCACCTGGATTGACTGCCAACCAAACCAGGGCCAAGGCAAAGAAAGCCAGCTGAACCCCCTCACATCTGGGTCTCCATCTTCTCCAGCCCTTGCAAGCTGTAAGTGAAAGGTGGCTTCTAGTTCCTCTTCACATGTTTCTTAACTAGAAGCATGGCTGGAAACAGAAGAGAGATCTGTCACGTTAAAGCTGAGGAAGTCTTTGGATGCTGAGACAATGATGGTGTTAGATAGAATAAGAAAAGAAAGTCCTATGCTCTTTAGAAGACAAATAAAAACTGAATCCCTCTCAAAAAAGATAAAACCCACCAAAAAGTAAAGATCCACACATCCCCAGTTTTCTTCTCCTAGCAAGCTCCTCTGTGGACTGAGCCTAGAGGAAAGAGTACATCCCTGCGAGCTCCTGCCTGACAGTCACTTCTATCTCTCTACTTGAGTAATCATCATCTTTAGTGATCCCTGAACCTTCTCTAGCAGTGACACACTTTGGTTCTGAAAGAGAAAGGACATCAGCTGTGCCGTGCTCTTCAGAGAACTCTACAGTAGTGTGTAGTTCCTCTTACCATGAGGAGCCCTTGTCTCAAGAGACAGAAAGTAGATCATAAGCATGTTATATATGTGCATAATTATTCTAATTAGCTTATAACTCATCTCACATCTTGAAGTCTAATACCAACCCCTACTGTATAATTTAAAAGTAGGAATTCTAAAAGATTTACTTATCTATGGTGCTAAAGCATGAAAGAAATTCTTGCTTTTTTACATTGAGCCCCCACAGACCTGAGCCCCAAACAATTTTCTATTCCTAGGATCTCTATGTACATGATTTCAGGCCTCTTCTGGGTAGGAACCTATTAACTATAATCTTCAATATTCTGCTACCATTGATCTTGAACAAATAACAAGGAGAGAAAGGCAAGCAAATGATGAGAAAGTTGAAAAGGGCATGACCACAGGACATGGGGTACATACAAAGAAAGGGCAGATTTATAGGGACAGCCTTGTCCCCTAATTGGTCAGGTCACATGGGAAAGAATGTTGTAACCCTCAATTTTGATAAATCTAAGTCTATACAGCCTTTATCCCTATTGGATTTGTAAAAGCCCAACTTTACTCCTAGATACCACTACTGGGGTTGTGAAATATTCTTCATACACAACTGAAAACCTAATATGTTCATGCCTGGGCTACAGAATGTCTGGCTGTGATGGTTGTAATGAGATAAGCCACAGTCTGTCCTTTAATTTCTTTCAACATAATCACATCTATTTAGCCTAGGAACTTAACCTTGTTGGTATTTTTACAACAGGTTCTATGTGGTTATTTGTAATATACACATGAATAATATCCTTCCTTAATTTTTCTACATTCTTTAGAAAACCACAGACTCTATTATTACATTAGTCATCCATTTTTTTCATGGTTGATAAGACCATGAACAGTGCGTTCTGATGAAGTAGAAACACCTGTGGTGTCATTTCCCCAAATGTCTCTACATGTTCACACATAAAGGCTTCAAGAAGGGACAGCATGATCACAGGCAAATTCTTCATACATTTTGAAGAACTAGATAATACTTATTTTTTAAAAATAACATTACTTAGTTCTGGGGATGAATTTTTTCAGAGTCCGTCTTTTTGTCCAAATAGGTAACTATATGTTTAAAATAAATTGAACATGTGCACATATTTGGGGGGAGATGTACCAAAGCAGAAGTAAAACATGATGGAGGCTCCAGTGTTCCAGTCTGCCACACCAGTTTTGAGTATTTGCAGTAACTGGGAGACTCAACAGAACAGGGTAAGGGTGTATCTGAGGGCCTCAGCAGAAGCTACATTTGGCTACTGATAAATCCCAAATATTTCAGTCTCACAGTTCCCTTCTTCAAGCTCTACCTTTAACTGTTTATTGGATAAGCAAGAGCTAGCCATTCTGGGGCTAAATTTCACACTGTATGGGTCTCAGTGAGAGAACACAGCTCATAACAACTATGAAATCCCAAGACTAAGAGAGTCCCTGAGAGAGTGGAACATGGATGGTGTGGCCGGGACTAAATAATGGGTGATGGAAATCTCACCATGTTCTAAAAATGGCACCCAGGTTGCTGCCACAAATGTTGCTTTCAGACACACTATTTGACTTATTTTTCTTTTCTTTTCTTCTTTTATTTATTTCTTCCTTCTTTCCTTTCTTTTTTTTTTAACTTTATGTTTCCTACTCACTAATCATTTATTGCAAAAATATGTTGAAAACCCTCTTAGATGTACAGTTCTGGGCTGCTCATGTTGTTTGTTTGACTTTCATCACCACCTACCCCAGGACTTTTTATTTTCTCTAACCAAAACCCTAAATTCACTAAACAATAGCTCTCTGTAAGCTCTGTACTGAGCTCCTAGCAAATGCCAGTCCACAGTCTGTGCACGAGCATCACCTTCCAGTGGACCGGGAGAAAAGTAAGCAATTCCTGTGAAACAAAAACAAAAACAAAAAACAAAAAAACCCCAGAAACATTGTTTCTGGAGGTAGCACTTCTTCCTAATGCTGCTGTTACTGCTGCTTACTTAGAAAATTTTTTTAAGCAAGTATACATATATAATCTAGTGTGCAAATTCTTGGGAAAACCATTGACACCCTAAATGATAAAGTATCATTATACACTCTTAACACAAAATAAATTAATAGGCTTCCTAGCCTAGAAACTTCTCTAGAAAGAGTATTAGATGGCCATTAACAAAATTAAATGGCCTTATAAAGCTCTGAGTATCTATCTATATAGTGCATCTAAATAAACTATCCAAAAGAACTAAAGAGTTAAATTCACCTTTTCTTCTTTCTGAGTAGATGCATTTTTACAGAAAAAAAAAAAAGTCAGGTAAGCATGCAGAAGACTACCCATGGCTTCCTGCACCGTTGACCCAGGAAGTAATTGAATGTATTCATGATAGACTACATAGACTCCTCTTTCCATTCAATAAAACAACAACCACAGAAACAAACCACCATCGACACCACTATCAAAGCAAGTGGACAATTATAGTGAATAACAGCCTCAACTCAACGATGTGCACTCAGTCAATGAAGATCAGACTCAGGAGAGGCCCCTGTCCCTCTGAAGGATGTCTGTCCTGGGAGTGAGAAGCTGCCTAAGACTAGACCAGCATGCATCCTAGAATAGACCAGCATGCATCCTAGAATAGACCAGCATGTGACCTAGACTTCCATGGGTCCTTATGGCCATGGAGAGCAATGGACTTCGAATCATATTGATTCAGGGCATGAAATAAAAGAGAAAACAAATCAGAAAAAGAAAGTTCAGAAAAGACTCTCAGGGCAGAAATTTCCAGGGCATGATTGAAGCTTGCACACAGTCATCTTTATCCCCTTGACAAGGTATCTATAGGTTCCTGTACATGTTCCCTTCCCCTTCTTTATGTAGTTAGGTAGTCTTGGTTCATTGACGTTGTTATAACAGAATTCCATGACTGGGTGGCCTTAAACCACAATGCCTTTTCTCCCTCACAGTCTAACAACAAAGCCATCAGACAAGTCTGGAAAAATCTTTTTCCTTGGTTCACAGATAAAGGGAAAAAAGTTAAAATTTACTGAGTTATCACTGCCATGCACTGTGTAAAACAATTTTCATGGCAATTGTGTTGTATGTCAGAAGGAAAGCTAGTGAGATAGAGGAATCTATTCAGTCTGTCAGTAAGTCTGAGTCTACCTTCCCACAAATCATGTGCATATTACATTCTACCTTAGGACTCCTTTCTTCTCTGAGTGGCAGCTGTGGGTACATTTCTGTTTGTCCTTAGTAAGACAAATCTCCCAGGTAAGACATCGCCCTATTAAATAGATGACCTCATTCTGTGTGCACTGAGAGTTCTGCCTGGGCAACTGGAACGGAGGCAGCAGGGGCAATGGTATTTCCTTGATGTCCCTGAAGCCAGTTCAGCCAAGCTTCACGGAGTGAAGGAAAACATCCTGACTTCTGCAAAATCGTCAATGATGGCACAAGATAAAGGCAAACATTTGGGTTGGCACCAGTCAAACAATTCCTCATGGGCAATGCTATAAGAAGGCAAGAGGAATTATTTTCATAATCATTTGGAGAGGGCGGGCATGGTGGTAGTGTGATGTAGCTTGCTTTTCTTTTCCATGCTTTGTTTCCCCTGATACCCACAAGAATCTGTTGGTCTATTGCTGTCCTGCCTAAATCTTCTGATACCTTATAGCTCCTAGGAGTCAATAGTGAGCCCATATGGTGGGATGCACCCAATGTCTTTCATTTCCCCACAGTCTTTCCTTCCACCTGTTCTAACAAGTGTACTCCGTGCAAACAGAAAAGATTCCCAAGAATACAGAAACTCCTGAAGCCACTCATGCATGGCCAAGGCAGACAGACTTAGGAAGAAATAACTTACTTTCTCTGTTTTCATATGATTGTCTTTCAACAAGATCTTAGCAAGTAGTGGCCTTTTATTTTTCTGTCTCAAAATTCATGAGGCTAACAAAGAGGAAATATCTGTGGCCTTCAATGTGACAACTGAATCTACCCAAGAGAAGAGAAAAATGTAAACTCTTACACTCAGTTTTTGTCAAAAATAGCCATATTGAAAGAAAAGTATCAAAGTTCTGAGAAACTGTGCTTTCCTTTCTCCACTGCTGAGCCAACTGAATGAGCCATTTCATGTGATAATGCCTTCATTATTCTTCCTAGTTCCTAACTAGGTAATAAAGCTTTATTATATGCCTCCTTAGTAAATCCCAGGGTTATATATATTCTTGGTGGATTTGAGACATTTAATTAGAACAAATTCTAGAGCTTGCCATGGCCCTGGCACACAGCTATAATCCCAGCACTTGGAGGTTAAGGCAGGAAAACTGTCTAAGCTGCAGTCGACGGGCATCCTGGACGACTTACCACAACCTTAGCTGTAAAAGACAGGGAAGAGGTAGCTAGAGAGATGGTTCAACAGTTAAAAGCATTTGTTGCGTTTCCACAGGATCTAGGTGGGTTCCAAGCACCCAGTCCTTAAGCTCGCAGCCTCCGGTGACCCCAGCTCCAGGCAATCTGAACAATCTGATGCTCTCATCCAGCCTCCAGGAATATCTTGCACACAGACACACATAAATGTTTTTAAATTAATTTTTAAAAGCAACAACAAAAAAAGTAATGTTTCCGGACCAATTCTGTGCATCTGTTTACTATACAACATGCGAGCAATTTAAAGTCAACTAACAAGGTGTCCAGGCATTGCTTTATTAGATGGCTAAGATAAAAAATTCAGGTGACAGCAGATGCTGGCGAGGATGTGGAGAAAGGGGAACACTCCTTCATTGCTGGTGGGATTGCAAGCTGGTACAACCACTCTGGAAATCAGTCTGGCGGTTTCTCAGAAAACTGTACATAGTACTACCAGAAGATCCAGCATATACCCAGAAGATATTCCAACTGGTAACAAGAACACATGCTCCACTATGTTCATAGCAGCCTTATTTATAATAGCCAGAAGCTGGAAAGAACCCAGATGTCCCTCAACAGAGGAATGGATACAGAAAATGTGGTACGCTTACACAATGGAGTACTACTCAGCTATTAAAAACAATGAATTTATGAAATTCTTGAGCAAATGGATCTATCTGGAGGATATCATCCTGAGTGAGGTAACCTAATCACAAAAGAAGTCACTTAATATGCACTCACTGATAAGTGGATATTAGTCCAGAAACCTAGAATACCCAAGATACAATTTCCAAAACACAAGAAAATCAAGAAAGACCAATGTGTGGATACTTCATTTCTCCCTAGAATAGGGAATAAAATATACATGGAAGGAGGTGCAGAGACAAAGTTTGGAGCTAAAATGAAAGGATGGACTATCCAGAGAGTGCCCCACCCGGGTGGTCCATCACATAATCAGCCACCAAATGCAGACACTACTGCATACACCAGCAGGATATTGCTGAAAGGACCCTGATATAGCTGTCTCCTGTGAGGCTTTGACAGTTCCTGACAAATACAGAAGTGGATGCTCACAATAATCTATAGGTCAGAACACAGGGTCCCCAATGTAGGAGCTAGATAGAGTACCCAAGAGTTGTAGGGGTCTGCAACCCTATAGATGGAACAACAATATGAACTAATCAGAACCCCCAGAGCTCATGTCTCTAGCTGCATATGTATTAGAAGATGGCCTAGTTGGCCATTATTGGGGAAGAAAGGCCCTAGGTCTAGCAATGTTTATATGCCCCAGCACAGGGGAATGCCAGGGCCAAGTAGGGGGAGTGAGTGGGTAGGGGAGTAAGGTATGGGGAAGGTATAGGGGACTTATGGGATAACACTTGAAATGTAAATGAAGAAAGTATCTAATAAAAATAAAATAAAATAAAAAATTTTTAAAAAAAGAAAAGAAAATCTCACAATGGATACAGTACAGTTTCCATACCTATTTTCCCCAAAGCTACTTTCAGAATAGCTTGCATGGGTGAGGGATGGGTGGGCCCCTGTCATGGTGGGTAAGGTTGGAGGACAGACGGTGCACACCTGAGCCTAACTACACAGTCACAGGCATGTTTTCAGTTCTTCAACTCCCATGAAAGCAGTGATTGTTCTTAGTGTGCATATCTTCAGCTCCCAGGATACTCATACTATTTAATCCAGAGCAGGGCACCTGAACAGAGAAGAAAAGCAAGGGTCAGAGGAACTTAAACATGGAGTCCTTCATGCTTGGCTCCAGTTAGACATTGATTCAGAAAAGTTTTTCATTTGTCATAGCATGCTGGCTTAAATAAAGAACAGAAATGGCTAGTGCTCTGACATTGTAATGAAGAATTTAAGAACTATCAGAATGATGATTGAAGGACTGGCTTAGCCTGTTAAGGGTCCTGAATTCTAGGCTCTGCAATTATTTGCTTTCAGCACATAGCAAAGTTTGCTCAGATCCCTGTGGGTTAGAAGCAGCTGCTAGTGGTGCCCTCCATTGAACTAACTCAAACTTAACACTTTCAGAGTTTAGATGAGTGACAATAATAAGCCTGCTTGAGCCCCCAGCAACTGGGGTTATCTTTACTCTCAGGGGAAGCTTTTGTAGGAGAACACTGACAAGAATGCCCCTCTGTGAGACGCGGTGAGTCATGGAGTCTCAAAGGAAAGGGAATTTCACCTGTGGACTTCATCTCCACCATAGTGGACTTTATATATGCATTCTTTCATCCACAGCATGAGGAAAATTGACTTTATCCAGCTCTCTAAAGAGAAGCTAATCTTGCCCTGTTATGCTAGTGTTAAGTGATCTTCCTCCACAATAGCCTGCACATGTTTCTATATCATGTTTTACTCCTTCACATACACATGCACTCAGGCTTCATCATGTTGATGACACCAAGTTCTTCTGTTATTTGCAAAGTTAGTTAAATTTCATAAAAATAATTACCTCTTGTGAATGCATTTAAAACCTTGTGCCTTTAGCTGATGGAGCTTCCAAGCTCATGGCTGTTCGAAGATTCACTTTCTTCATCAGTTTTTTATGTGACACTACCATCTTCAAGTTAACAATGGTGAACTGAATTCTTCTTGTTTTAAACCAGCTACTGATGTGTTCTGAATTTCCCTGTCTTATTCACATCTATATTTTCCAACTTAATAGCATATATTCATTGTTCAATAGGATAGTTTTGTAACTACATTCTCATTCATGTGAATACTTCTTATATTTCAGATCTTTCTCAATTTGTCCACTGCTCGCATTCAAGGAATGCAGTAGTTTTAAAGAATTCACATGATAGGTTCCATGTACCTGAATCTCCCGGTCATCATAAAAATCATAGAAATCACAGTTGGGGCAATGTACTCTGAAAGTCAATTTCAAATTCTGTCAACTACAGTCATAACTATGATACTATCAACCAAATATGTCTAAATTATCTCACCCTTTTGACTACAGCACATGTATGGTTTTCTGCAAAAGAACAAAAATTTAGACTATTTTTAAGTGTTTCCTGTGGTCCTGAAGCAATTAGAGAACTCTAGATTGAAGTAGAGTCACTCTGTGGTCTTGACTTCAGAGGAAGGGCATGCTAACCAAATGAGCAAGTAATGAGAGAGGAGCCTCTCATTTCAAAGCAGTATGAGATGCCAGGGACTGCATTAGGGTAATTTATTGTCCACTAAAGTAAGGTCATAACCACCATTTGAGTTGGAAACTCAGCCATCTACTGTTAACACACAATGCCTGTCATTTCTGAAAAGTCGAGAGGTTGTCAGCTGAACATGATTAAGGTGCTTTCATCATTGCCAGGACATCCAGTTTCAGCTATTTCTATGCATTTCCTATGTACTGTTACTGAGGTGTTGTGGCCATAATAGCTGTAATGCTATCGAAATGCTCTATAACAAACAGTTTCTCATAACAAATGGCAGATCGACCGTGGGTAATTTGTTTGGGATCTTGCATAATATTGTTGAAAAAGGAAGAGAAGGAGATGGAAGAAATTAGCCCCCAAGTGTTTATATGTCAGCCATAACAAAAACAAGGAGGGACAAGGAAGCCGAGGAAGAAAAAGAAGATACATCTTAAGCTATTGCTACCAGCCTGGAAAAGCCAACGTAACCAGGGGAGTCCTTTGAACGAAGCTAGCTTGTGCCTTCATTTAGTTCTCCCCTTCAAACAAAGCCTGATTTTTAAAGAGATGAAAGATGCAACATCCTTATCTGACCACTACACCTTCTATACATCTTGTATGTACTGAACTATTATACCCTATTGATTATGTGTTATGCTTTGGAAATTAAGGATATAGAAATGCTAGCTAGCTTGATTTGATCATCATACATTGCAAACATGTATCAAATTATCACACTTCATTCTATAAAGTTATATATTTAAAATAATAATTGGGGCTGGGTAAAGTGTATGCTGTGCATGCATGAAGACCTAAGTTTGGATCCCCAACACTTATGTAAAAAACCCAACAAGATAGCACATACTTGTAATCTTAGGAATTAATGGGGGGGGGGGCAGAGACAGGCAGGGATTCTAAGGCCTCACAGGCAATCTAGGCAATAGTTAACTTGGGTTTCAGTCTGAAACTTGACACCTAGTAGAGATCTCTGGACTCTCTCTCTCTCTCTCTCTCTCTCTCTCTCTCTCTCTCTCTCTCGTGCGCGTGCGCGCGCACACACACACACACACACACACACACACACACACACACACACACACCCCAGAAATACATACACATTAGATTTAAATAAATTTAAAATGAAATAATTAATTTTAAAAGCTTCACTAAGCATTTTTAATAGTAAAAATTGACAGGAAAATGTTCTAAAGCCTTTAAAGCTATATTGAGGCTGAATATAATTTGTACTGCCATAAAAACTATGATGCAAACTGTAGTTACTAAACTCTATGCCCCAAATATTTTTTGAGTGTTTTAATATTTTAAATATTAAAAGACATCGAATGCGTGCTATGTTGACTGTCTTTGGAAATCAGACTGCAAACTTTTTTTGTTTTCTTCCTTAAGTTTTCTCAGTAATTTTTGAATTTTTATTCCTTTGTGGTCAAGTTTGAAAAAAAATACCAAATTTTTAAAAGAAAAAAAAAATATATGAAACTTTAATTGCAAGCTGGAGCTTTCATTGGGACACAGCTGAGTCTTTGCCTCGGAGAGCATATCACTTCCTTCCTTCCAGCACCATTAGCAGACCGACATGGTTCTCCCAGCTGAGAAGGGCCAGCTAACGCCAGCCCCAAATCCTGCACCAGCGGATTGTCAGTTGAAGCAGCTGAGTATTTGAAAGTCAAGGAACAAAGCAGGCTCTGTATTCTACTCACAAGTCTGCCATTACTGATGAGCTAGCTACAAGGCTTAAAAGGCCACTGCCCTCTGTCTTCCTTCGCTCCATTGACAAGAAGTCATCTTCAGCAAAGCATTGTCTTTTAAAGGGGAAAGGGCAAGATTCATTAGCCCAAATATTTCAGAGTGGATTTTATAATCCCTACCCAGAGTAGAAGTTCTTCCCCAGAATCTGCCCTGTTGGATGAGAACTCAAGGTTGGAAGCCACAACCCAGGGATGAGAAACAGCAAAGACAGAGGCATCCTTAGCATCCAGCAGCTCCTACACGCTCCTTTGGCCACTTAACCCCTCTTACATTTTTCTGGTTTTTGTCTGAAACTCTTAGAAAGAGTGTCTTTGAAGCAAGTGGGTCCCTGACTCACTTGCCCATTCTTCTGTCTTTCCACCCGATTGGTAAACAATGTTCTAATGTAGTCTGCCTGTGAGCTGGAAGCCTGCAGCCCGAGCTCCTCACAGTGGGCCTGACTGCCCCTCCCAGCTCTCTTCTCAACTTCTGGACTCTGCTGTTCTGCTCTAAGAGCCACGTGGCAGTATTCTCATGGCCCTGTGACCTTGTAGCCCTGTCTCCTCTTCCTCTCAGCCCTCAAGGGATTTACCTTAAATTCTCATGTCATTGTACTTATGAATGGCCTTTCAAAATGGACAGAAGGTAGCTCAGGGCCCAGCTGTGTGATTTTCTTCTCTAAGAACAACCAGGTTTCATTTTAAAGTCTGTGTCCGTGTGATCTGGTCTGTAGATGATAACTATTGAGGAAAAGGATTCTCTATGTGTCTCTGTATGCATTTCTTGTTCTACATTTTGGTTCTGTGTTTTCTGCTTGTTTTGTCCTATTCAGGTTTATTTGGTTTTATTTTATCTTACTTTATTATTTGCTTCCTTCCTTTGTTCTTTTCTTCCTTTATTCTTTCTTAAGTGCATGCTTTATAATGGGGGGGGGGGGGACTTGGGAGAATGGAAAGAATCTAAAGGAGTTAGAGAACAAGCAACTCCAGTCAGAATATATTGCATGAAAAAAATCTATTTTCAATAAAATTCAATAAAAATAACATTGCTCCTCTGATGAGATGGAAGGTAAGGCAGAAATTCTAGGATTGCCTAGAGGTCGGTGTGCCTAGGGAATGCAGTGTAAGAGAATCAACTCCTGACAGCCGTGTGCTCACCTCCACATGCACACTGTGGCATGAGTGTATGCATGTGTGTGCACTTGCACATGCATGTGCACATAATAATAATAATAATAATAATAATAATAATAATAATGATAATGATAATAATAATGAATTTATTTAAGTGAAGTCATTTAGTTATACTTTAATATAGACAGTGTATTTTTAAATTTATTTTTTTACATTCCATATTTTATTCCCCCCCATGTACCCTCCAAGTGTTCCACATCCCATACCTCCTCCCCAACCCTGTCTCCACATGGATGTCCCCACCCCCAACCCCACCCGACCTCTAAATTCTCTGGGGCCTCCATTCTGTATAGAAAGAGAAATGAGGATAGAAGAGAGAGAAAGAGTGGCCATGAGACACTACATGAGGTTCCTGCAGCCATAGGTCCTTTAGAGAGGGAGAGTAGGAGAGAGAGGCAGCTGGCTGACTGACAGCAGTGAAGAGCCTGAGGAGGGGCCACAGAGACTAAGGTTGAGAGCCCAGGTGCTTACCTCGATCAGTAGCACTTGAGAGCATCCTTTGAGATCTATTCCTTGGCAGGGGCTCTCTTAAGCCCAGAGGTTACATCAGAAAACCCAATGAAGAGGTCCCAGTCTTAAGGAGCTGGGATACAGACCCAAATACAGACCCAGCTGCAAGCACTACCATTTCACAGAGGGTTGTTTGACTAAATTATTTCATTTCCAAGTGTTTTAATTCTTCTTCTGAAAATTATGAGTAAGCTTTGAAATAGTTTTGGTAATAATTAAATGACAGAGTGCCTGTATCATGCCTATGTCTAGTGAATGGCATCCTTGCTGGTAATCTCTGTTCCAAAGTGGACCCCCTATGAGGAGAGACCTCTATACAACATAGTACAGTCATTCACATGATACCACCTAAGTAATTGCACTTGATGCCTGCTCAGGAATTGCACGGGACTCATGAGGGCTATAGTACTGTCCTGTAAAGAACCAGACACCCTGCTCTTTCTGTTCCCCATAAAGTAACTAGATATTTACACTGTTGAACAGTATTGAAAAATAAAGCAATACAAATACTTTACTTTTTAAAATATAACATGCATACAGTATATTTTTGTCTTTTTGTTAGATATTTTCTTTATTTACATTTCAAATATTATCCTTTCCTGGTTTTCCCTCTGAAAACCCCCTATCCCGGCCCCGCTCCCCCAGCTCACCCACCCACCCTCTCCTGCTTCCTGGTCCTGGCATTCCGCTACAGTGGGGCATAGAGCCTACACAGGACCAAGGACCTCTCCTCCCACTGATGACCAACAAGGTCATCCTCTGCTACATATGCGGCTGGAGCCATGAGTCCCCCCATGTGTACTCTTTGGTTGGTGGTTTAGTCCCTGGGAGCTCTGGGGGTGCTGGTTGGTTCATATAAAACTACACATGGAGTGCCTCAAACAGACTCCCAGGAATCGGCCCTCAGAATTCTGCCAAGAGTATGAGGTTATTTTATAAAGACACTTTACAGCTTGGCCACCTACAGTGAGAATTTCTCATGTGTCTGGGGCGACACAGTTTCCACCCACACTCTCTGACTGAATTGGTGTGACCCTCCTGAGAAACAGTAACCCTACTTTCTAAACAGGATTTCCAGGCTAGAAGGGAATCTTTGCTAGGTCCATTCCATTGCCTTCCGTATCTTCTTTTGGCAGAAAAAAAGAACAGACATCAGCTAATTGTGCGTAGAGCCACCAGTCTGCTGAACACATTTGGAATCGGAGAACATTCAACAAGAGTGAGGGTTGGGAATTACTGGTGTGAGTTTTTATTTCCTCAGACTAGCCTACTGCTCCTTAGAAGGAAATAGTCAGAATCCACTAACCAGAACATAACTCTTCTAGAAGTCATGTGGGTTTAAAAAGAGATTCGACTCCATGGCTGCCCTCTCTGATTGGGTTGACTGCTCAGGTAACACATATGGCTTCTGAGTATTTTGAGAGGATACTCATCAACCCAAAAGATGATCCCTGGAACTGATACCCATTACTGGCAAGCAGAGTGACAGGAGACCCCAGAGAACTGTGCTTGCAAAGAACCTCCAGCGCCTGTGGCTAACTGTTGCCCTAGTTTGATCCTAAAGTCATCATCTGGGATAATCCTTTCAAATCTGTTCTCCTGCTTAAGAAGCGCCAGGCATGTGAACAAGTTTTCTCCCAGGATCCTTTGCATTAGCTGGTCAGAGCCAGCTTTTAGCAAACAGAGACATCACATCAAACTTTCCAACATATGTTCCTTTCACAGAAGTTGGAGCAGAACCAACACTATGGAGAAATTGTGATGAGGAAACAGCCAAGCAGTCCCAGTGGATAGGCAGAGCACTCTCACAGAAAACCTGCTCTAGGGTAGAAAGTGAGTTTTACAGAGTGTTTGAACCACCTTTCCCAAGTCCTTTCCCACCGAGCAGACCCCACTGCCAGACAGGAGGTGTAGAGCACTGTGTACTCAACGAATTTTTGGTCACCTTCACAGGTCTTAATGAAACATTTTAGTAATCATCGTAAGGTTTAGAAGTGAGGAGTCAGCATCCAGCCCCTACCTAACTCCTCTCTGGTGTGATGGTGTAGAAGTTTCTGATTCATGTTCTGATCTCCCCTCTTCCTGGCTTGGGTGCCTTTCAGGAATACTAATATGTGTGTTGTGCCAAGCACTAACTAAGAGCATTCCATACGCATTCCAGGCCACCAAGAGGTTCAGGGTCACTGAGTCAGACGATGAATTGGAACAGTTGATGACTTTTGCAGGGTCTGGGTGAACAAAAGGAAGCCCAGGCAATGCACAAAGGTGGGAGGCTAGCTTTCTTTACTTCTAACTGTTTAGCATGCCTTCCTTTGATGGCTCTGAAGACAAAGAGTTGCAGGCCCTCCAATAGGCTGAAATAAAGCTAGTGAGCTTAGTGTTGTGAATCTTGGTGGGATAGGGGATTTGCTTAGGACTTATTTATAAGGAAGGCACCAAGCCAAAAACTCAGTTTACTGGCAGAATATTTTTCTTGATTCTCTTGTGAGTAATTGATCCCAGAAAATAAAGCCACCAGTCCAACATTGCCTGCTTTTAAATTAATGTTTGTGTTTGTGTGTATGTGTGTGGTGTGTAAGTATGCATATGGTATTTTCATAAGATATATGTGTATGGTATATGTATATGTGGTGTGTGTGGGTGTGTTATACATGTATATGGAAGTGTATGATGTGTGCGTATATATGTATATGTGTGTGGTATGTATATATATATATATATGTGTATGATTTATGTATGGTGTATGTGTATATATATTATATACACACATATATGTATATATGGGATATATGGGTGTGTGTGTGTGTGTGTGTGTGTGTGTATGCAGTTACATACTCATGTGTGCAGAAATGTATATATAAACGAGTGGGCATTCTTTGGTCTCCACACTATAGCCATCAGGTGTTTGCCTCAGTTACTCACCACATTACCAGTATGTGGTATCATTTTTGAGAAAAGTATCTTCACGGAAACTGGAATTTATTGTTTGGCCTAGACTGGCTGTCTAGTAATCTCTGGGGATTCCTTACTTTTACAGTCCTGTATTAGATTCACATGTAGTAATGTTGGGCTTTTTACATAGGAGCTGGGTGTACAAATTCAGGTCCTCATGCTGGCACAGCCAGCACTTATCCATCAAGCTGCTTTTCAATCTCTTGCTCTAATTTTTAATCTGGCCATGGCCTAGAATTCATTGAAGTCAGAGCCCAGCCATAATGGCTCCTTGTTCTTGGACTTGCAGCCTCAAGATCCATGAGAAAATAAATGTCTATAGTTTAATCCACAGGTCCGTGTGGAATATTGCTATAGAAACTCAAGCAGATTAATGCACTATATAATCTACAGACCCTGGTATACAAGATTCAACGAATTCACTGCAGTATGTAGTCAGCCAAGTTGATTATCCTGGGGATTGGATTGCTAAATCCAACGGATACCTTTAATGACTGTGCTACAGCTTCCCATAGGAATGCCATAGCCTATAATACAAAGAGGTTCAGAAAATGAAGATGAAGCAAGCTCAAGGGGTGCCATGGTCAAGTACTTTGACATGTGCACGAGCTCGGTGGCTGAAGCGAAATACCACCTGCTGCTGGCTCATCATGCTAATCCTGCCTATGCCTTCCCCATAGGACAGCCACAGATATTTCCATAGCAGGTGCCTGGCTTCCCTGTACAGTTTCCACAGACTTCTCTCTGCAATGTTCTCAGTGACTCACTGTTTCTGCTCCAAGGAAGTTGAAACAACTGCCCAGAGAGCAGAACTCAGAACAGAGGACAGACTGATGATACCAGTTGGTTTCATCTGGGCTGCTTGAATGTATGCTATGCAGGGTGTGGAGAAATAGAAAACTTACCAAATACTGGAGATATCACGCCTCCCAACCCATTCATAATTGCTGAACTTGTCCTTTTGGTTTGCATGTATAGTTCTTGAATCATAGACTCAGAAAAGAAAATCTGTTTATCTTCAATACATGTTTTGTTAGGAAGAGCATGTGAAGAACAAACCTTGTAAGAATGGACTGATTATGATTGTGGTTTGGAGATTTCGCTCACTTGTAGGGCACCCTTCAAAGCTGCCATGACTGTGATGATGGTTTGGAGATCTGGCTAACTCACAGGGCACCCTTCAAAGCTGCCATGACTGTGATGATGGTTTGGAGATCTGGCTAACTCACAGGGCACCCTTCAAAGCTGTTCCATGATTGTGATGATGGTTTGGAGATCTGGCTAACTCACAGGGCACCCTTCAAAGCTGTGCCATGACTGTGATGATGGTTTGGAGATCTGGCTAACTCACAGGGCACCCTTCAAAGCTGTGCCATGCTGTAGTTCTCCTCTTGGATTTTATCTTTGATGATAGCCATTATCTTGTTCACTGTCATGCTTCTGGCATGTGTCACTGATGGCCCCTTTCTGAAGGTTGTCAACCAGGGCTCTGTACTCCCATCAGCCATCTTCCATACGATTTTATTGGAAAATATCTACACTAGTCTAGAGCCTGGATTGAAAATAGCTAGCTACACAGTAAACATGTACTTTCACAAAAAATTCAAGTTAAAATATTTCAAATTAGATAAATCTTCAGAGCCCTATCATTAAAGGGGGTGACACTCTCTTGCTTACCTTTCTAAATCTTTAACGGAAAGAATTTGATTACGGATTTGCTGAATATAGAATTCTCAGATTGAGAAAATCTTTCTTTCCTGTTCTGACATGAGTTTGTTCCCTGCTTCTGAGTCATACACAATCTTTATTCCTAGTCTTCAACTTTATGTTTCTCTCAGGGCCATCACATGCTCATTCTGAAATCTGACAACAGTTTTTACTGCTGATACATTTTTACTTTTATTTTGTGTGTTTTATTTTGTTTTTCTAGGAATTGGTGTGTGTGTGTGTGTGTGTGTGTGTGTGTGTGTGTGTGTTATGATTTTCAATGTTAGAAATCTGTGATAGAATGAATTAGAAAATAGATTCACTCTACTCCTTTGGTACAGATGGTCTAAAAGGTACTAATGGAGTCTTTCTCTTCTTCTACTTTGGACCCTTTCTAAGATCTTTCCCTCTCCCCAAATCAGCATGTACAATTCCTAAACTAGGCATGTCCAACCTTCCTTAATCACTTGTTTTGACTTGGGCCACCCAGGAAATTAAAATGGAGTTAGTAAGGGCTACATTTTGACTCAGTAAGATCAACCACTCCAGTGCTTACAGGTGCTGTGATGTGGATGAAGCTGAGCTGGTAGACTGGTTACCCTTTGCCATCTTTTCACAAGCTAGAGTCATCTAAGAAAACGAGGGATTGCTTCCATCAGATTGCCCTGTAAGCATGCCTGTGGGACATTTTCTGGAGTAACTGAGTTGAGAGGGCCCTGTCCACTTTGGAAAGCACTGCTACCCTCTGAGCAGATGGCCCTGGGTTGTATAAGAAATAAACCTGAGCAAGCTAATATGCAGAGTTCCTCCATGTTCCTGCTTCTGTACCTGCTCAGGTTACTGCTTTGGTTTCCCTCAAGTGAGTGATCAGGGTTTATAAGCCAAAACCCTCTCTCTTCCCCAAGTTAGTAACAAACTAGAATAGGTGGACTAAGTCAAGGTTAAGAGTGGGCAGCTGTCCTCAGCTTCAAGTCAACATTCCAAGTAGCAGCATGGACCAGGACTGCTGGCTCCTCAGAGTTGTTCAAAACAGTCAGATATCCAAATGTTTACACAAGAACACATCTATTTAAGTGTACTGTGAAGTAATTAAGGTGTTTACAGTCTACAAGACTAGTCCAAACAAATGTATCTGTGAACCAGATTTCACCTCTGGACCACCACTGGGAACTACTGAGGTCAAACTGCTCCAGATAGGAGAGTAAGACCAAGACACGGAAAGGCCCCGTCAGATTCTCTACCACGGAGGCTTTGATTTTCTAGGCCCCGTCGGATTCTCTACAACGGTGGCTTTGATTTTGTATGGGGACAGGAGTCCAGTCAGCATTTTTTTCCAGAGATGGGAAAGAGCCAATGACATGATCTAAGCTGATAGGATCCCTCTGCCCACTTTAGTCAAGCAAAGATTCAACCGTAACAGGTCAGAGATACCAATGTAAGCAAAGAGCAGATGCCATATAGAGAATCTGCATGGAAGTGCTCGCCTAGAGGCTACTTAGCCTGTTGTGGAAATAAAACCAGGCAGCAGTACAGAGGGGTGGGCTTCTGAGGAGCCTGTCTCTGAGGACAATTGGAAAGAGCCTCTCAGCCACGCTGGAGGGAGGAGGGATGTGCTGTCCGCTTCCTCAGTCCTAGGTGGAAATTGATTTTCTGCAGGAAAACTCAGAGAATATTCCTGACAAGGGACTTCCAGCAGAATGGGATTTGGTTCATACATAAGAAAAAGCCACACAATGGGTTGGATCATGTTGAGGGGGTCCCAGTTGAACAGAGCAAGAGGTGCCTGAGTGTTTCCTGCCAGACACATATAGCCTCTATTTATAACTTCTGTCAGGAGGGAGAGGCCAATCTGCATCTGCTCTCCAGGGACAGCAGATGAGTTACCAGCTCACAGTTATGAGAGTTGAAATTGTTCTATAAGGACTGAATGGCCTGGTTCTTTCAAAGAGCTTTCCCCATAAGACAAAGGAGAGGAGTCCCCTCTCTGCCTTCCAGGGCCTTTCCCAGCCCCTTCTTCCTTTGTCTGCTCCATCCGGGAACTCTAAGGTATCTGCCCTGAGATTCTGAGATGGCCTTTCCCATTAAGTCCCATTCTTATTTATCTTCTATGGAGAGAGCTCACTCTAGGTCTGAGTCTACAAGCTGTGGGAGTGTCCAATAAAACCCTGTCCAGGGGAGCACGGATCTCATTATCTAGGGATGGTTTCATTTAAAGAATGGCTTTATTCACTGATGAATGAGGCAGGAGGGTGGAAGGCTATGATTTGCATTCATTGTGCTCTCAGTTCTTGAAACACTGAATTGTGCTTCTGCGCTGGACTCTGCCTTTCTTTTCCACACCCAGCAGCAACCAGGTCTGTATCCATAAGATCTCCAATCCCAAACAATAGAGCCCTCCACTTGGAAACTGAAACTCGGTTTCAGGGAACGAAGCCAACCCCAAAGCCTCCCTGAGGTTGGCCCACACTTGCTGCTGGTGTCATAATTTTGGTCCTTGCTTGCATTCAATTTAGTGAGTAACTATATTCCTGTTCCTTAATGTTTTTCTTTCATTGCTTTTAAGAGTTGGGATTTTTTTTTATACCAATAATATTGAAAGTTCCTGAACAGCAGAAATAGCTTCTCACACATTGCCAGAGATCCACATGCCTAGTAGGACCGGGCTCAGAGAAGGTACTCATTACACACCACTAACCTGTGCATAGTGCATCGAGCACCCAGATTCACCTTTAACCTACCATTTAGTTAATAAGGAAGAAATTCAGAACCAATTGAGCCTTCATTCACCCTGTTCTATTCCTTGCTGGAAAATCCTAAGTATGGTTGCTGGGATCCTGATGAAAAAGACCCGGTATTCAGAAACTTCAATGGCTCATGTCCCAAGGGACACACTTCTCAGAACCACCCCCCTCTAAAGATGACCTTATCATGTCATCCTTAGAGAGATACTTGGTTTTCTGAACTAACACTGGAGAACTGTCCTGAGCTCTAAATGATGCTTTTTTCTTCCAGAGAAGAAGTTGCATATACCAGTGATAGCATATGTTATTCCAAACCCCACATAATTACAGCACTTAAGAGAAGCTAGACCTAGACACTGAGCAAGCAAGCAGAATAGCATTAATAAGACTGATGTGAGTGAAAATACGGTTCTCAAAGGATAGAGAGTTAGTGCAACATGCTGGACCAGCCTGAAAGTTAGGATGATATTTCAGTGATAGTCTAAAACCCCACTGGCCTTCAAGGCTTCTCAGTCCTTCAATAAATATATAGAACTTAGTATGATAGCTCCAGTTTCCTGCCAGGAGCCTCAGATTTGATTCAGACTTATGCAATCTGCTATCTTGTATAACTTGTCCTGCCCACCCCCAACACAGAGACATGTTCTATATATGCCCCAAATCAAATTTCACTTTCACCAAAGCATCTCCCTCATTATGGCAAACTAGACCTATCACCTTTTTGTGGATTCTCTTTCTCAACAAGGCCATATATCTATGGAATGAAAAAATAGTATCTTATATTGTCCTGCACCTACACTATTCCCCTGACTATTATAGACTTAAACACCATTCAGCACAGTATAAAAGTCTTCAAACACTTCTGCTGGCATGGCCCACCCTTTCTGGAAATACACTAAATGAGCCCATTAGCACAAGAGCCTCCTCTTCAATTCTAAAAGCTCAGCCTCTTCTACCACACCTAATTAATTGAGCATGATAGACTGTTTTCCCTTCAATGACACTTACAGAAAACCCTAAGAAAAACCCAGTTGTGTTGCTGTATGGACTGGGCTAGGAAAGGATGCTCAATATGGCAATAGTAAGAAATATACTCACCTGGGGATCAGATGAAGTGAATCCATCTATCAGAATGAGACTCCTGAGATGTTAAGCCACAAGGAAAATGACAGCAAGAACTGGAAGAGCACATCATGACAATTCATAATTTCACTAAAAAAAAATTATACTCTAAGCAAACTATAGTTCCAACGTTTACTGCTAAAATACCTGTTCTTCGTAGGTCATACTTGCTGTCTTTGTGTATCTAGAAAAGGATGAATTGAGAAAATGACCAAAGGTCTGAGCTGGACTTTGCTTCTATTATCACTAGCAAAAGAAATGATGCGTGCCATCAGCACATCTTTCTAAGCAGTACATCAACTATCCCATTTATGTTGAACAGATTAAAAATAAAATTATTACTAACATTAAAAGCCTAGTCACCTAAGACTATGGACAAATGTCACAGAAGACAAAGCCAAAGAGGTGAGATTGTCCAAGCCTTTTTAGAGCCCAGACCATCTTGAGTGAGTCCAAGACACTAGATACTGTTCTTACATTGTTGGATTTGGTTTTGCTTTGATCTGATTATAACTGTGACCTTTTAGAATAAAGATATATGAGACTTATGGCCAGAACCCACAGCCAAAGAAATAATGTTTTAAAGGAGAAATTTTTAATTTTTAAACTGTTAAAATTTTTAAAGAATGTGGAACTTTTAAAGTTGGACTATTTTATATTGTGATAATGACATGAGACTTGGGGGATAAATAAAATTTTTTTAAAATATAGCTTCATTGACAAGGAGTCAATTGTACTGGTTAGTTTTTGTCAACCTCACACATTGTAGATACCTTGAGAAGAAGGAGCCTCAGTTGAGCAACCGGCTCCACCAGATTGGCCTGTGGACATGTATTGTCTTAATTGATGATTAATGTAGGAAGGCCCAGCCCACTTTGGGTAGTGATACCCTTAGGCACATGGTCCTGGGTGGTATAAGAAAGGTGACTAAGGAGAGACAGAGGAAGAAAACCAGTAAGCAGCATTCCTCAGTGCAATACCTGCATACAGGTTCCTATTTTGAGTTCTAGCCTTGTCTTCCCTTGATAATGGCCTGTAACCTATAGGTCAAATACACTTTGTATTCCCTAAGTTTCTTTTGGTAATGATGCTTATCAAAGTACTAAAGAAGCCTAATAAAACAGCAGGGATGGACAGTACCAACTATGATTCATCACCACTACATACAGTTAGCATAATAAGGCCAGTTTCCACCTCAGCATCATCCACCTTAGGATCAACAACCTTAGGATCACCCACCTCAGGATCACACACCTCAGGATCACACACCTCAGGATCACCCACCTCAGGCTCACACACCTCAGGATCACCCACCTCAGGCTCACCCACCTCAGGATCACCCACCTCAGGCTCACCCACCTCAGGATCACCCACCTCAGGATCACCCACCTCAGGATCACCCACCTCAGGGTCACCCACCTCAGGATCACCCACCTCAGGGTCACCCACCTCAGGGTTACCCACCTCAGGATCACACACCTCAGGCTCACATACTTCAGGATCACACACCTCAGGATCACCCAAGTTTAAGTTCCAAAGAGGGAGGCTCACATCTTACTTTCAGCAGTGGTGATTTGTGGTCTTTTAGTGTAAACCCTGCCTGTTGAACCCAGCTGGTCAAAACCTTTCATTTCACACAATCCATTATTCCTTCTAAAAGTATGGAAATGTACCCAATTCTCTTGTATAGTATGAACAACTTGAAACAAGCCAAGTTAAATACCATTTTTTAATTGAGTCTAAATTTGCTATTGCAAAGAAATGCACACTCGAGAGGAATCTTCAGGGGTCGTTAAATCATTGCAGAATATGGTTTTCCACATCCTGAAATAACTATGAATCTTTTCCTTAAAAAGCAAACAATACCTCCCCAAAGTGGAAAAAAAATCTAAAAATGAATTTCTAGAATTCCACTGAAAGACACATCCTCCTAGAAATCACTTCATGGTAGATAACTTCTTGATATCACTTTCTGTTAAAAAAAAAAAAAAAAAAAAAAAAGCCATGGAGAAACATTCTTTTGAGTACACCTAAAAATGAACTTAGCCAAACAGGCACCTTGCAGGAGCCAAAAATCTATAAAAAACAAAAATCAAGGAAATATTTCTTCACATTATTGGTCAAGTGGGTCCAAAATAATGCAGGCTATTGCGACTATTGCCCTTGGTTCCTCCCAATGATGCCACACACTTTGGACACAGACTGGGAGGAATCAAGTTGGAACTTTGCTGGAAGTCCCTTCTCTGAGCACTAGCTCTCGTGGAATCCGAGGGTGAGATGGAAGCTACCAAGAGAGAAAAGTAACCAGTCACACAAAAATCACTCTAAAGCCTATGAACCACAATGAGCAGCCTAGCAGGAGATCCCCAACTGTACAATAGTGACACTTGCATCCCCCAGGGGTAACTGACAGATAATTGGACTTAAGGACTGCTCAAGAGGAAGGGATTCATAAATGGTTCTGTAAACCCAGATGTCTTACCCATGGCTGGAGAAGTCATAGATCCTAAAGGAGGACCCATTATTACCATTCACCTAAATCAATACAGCTTCTAACTGTATTCTAAATACTTATCCTTATACCTGCTTCCATAAATACACCCTTCACCCTTTATCAAAGAAGCTTCTTTTTGCATATAGTGGCTGCTACAGAGATGCACAAGTGGTCAAAATACAGAGAATAAGTGGGCATGGTGGTTTGAATAAAAATGGTCCCCATAAGTTGTTATATTTAAATGCTCAGGGAGTGACACTATTTGAAAGGATTAGGAGGTGTGGCCTTGTTGGAGGAAATGTGTCACTGGGGTTGGAGGTAGAGGGACATTGAGGTTTCAAATGCTCAAGCCAGGCCCAGTGGCTCTCTCTTTTCCTGATGCTTGCCTATCCAAATGTAGCGCTCTCAGCTCTTTCTACAACACTATGTCTGCCTGTGTGTTGCTTTTATGCTGATAATGCCAACCCCCTGAAACTGTAAGCCAGCCCCCAATTAAATGCTTTCCCGTAGCATAACTGTTGTAGCTGTGATGTCTCCTCACAGCAATAGAACATTGACTAAAGCATGCCCAGACCCAATTAGTTCATCTACAATGTGAAGCCTTATACCTAAGACTCATAAAATGTCTCAGAAAAGGGGGCAGAAAGAGTGGAAGAGCCTAAGGATCAGGATGTCTGCTGTAAGATTCTGTTTTCTAGACAAGATAGGAAAGCTGCACCCGTGAAAAATCTCATTAGTTTGGTTGTTTAAACAAGACCTACATTAGGACATCCACGTCAATACTCCAATGGAGACAAGAACATTTCACAAGGCCCCACCCCAGATAAAGAATTATAGGCAATCCCTGGCAGATGAGGGAGGAAGCATCAGCTTTTGTCCTCTTGGGCTAGCCAGTCCCTAGTGGTCAGCCCTAAACACATGTGCATATATGTGATCAAAACTTACATGGATTCAGTAAGTTTTATGCACACATGTGTGTGATAAAGGATATGCAGCAATAATAATTATAGAAGAGGTTATAAATCTGAGAGGAAGTAGGTGAGAGAGGAGTTGGAAGGAAGGAAGTGGGGATGGAAATTATCTAAATACACTGTAATGTATAAAATTCTAAAAAATACTTGAAAATAAATTAATTAAGTCTAAAATTTTTAAAATAAGGAGAATGGCCTAGCAAGTTTGCTAGTAGTTATGAGCACTTACTGCTCTTGTGGAATACCTGAGTTTTGTTCCCAGAACCCATGTCAGATGGCTCACAGCCATTTGTAACTTGAGCTCCAGAGGTAACCAAGTTCCTGGCCTTCACAGGCACCTGAATTCACATGTGCAGCCCTCTTTCCCACCAAATAAACACACACACACACACACACACACACAAACACAACTAAAAGTAAGTCTCAAGATAAAAATACCCAGAGGGAGTCCAGTCAGGCAACGTCAATGCTCTAAGGGAGTATCTGAGTATCCACCATTCCGTATTTCTTCATTGGGCACAAGGTCTTTAAGATTTCTCTCCCTTTGCCATTTCCCATTAAAGTGAGAGAATTCATGTTGATTTTCCATGTTGTGGATTTAGCAAACATTTGCCAGCCTTTCCTCAGTCTTCTGTGCAGGGCCAATGCAAGCCCACCTGCCCTTAAGCTTTCAGAAATGAGTGAGCCAAAAACACTTGACATAAAGGCAATTTTGTCTTCTCATCCCAAAGAGCAAGAGTAGGAAATCTGTCTCAAAAGGGGCGAGGGGGGGGGCATATTTAAAAGCCAGTGAAAGATTTACTGCTTTCCTTTTTCCTTTTCAAAGAAGCCAAGGGCTATTCCTTGTTTGAATGAGAACAAAGACCCTTGGGGATCAAGGTAAAAGGTAAATATTTGAAATAATGTGTCATTGTATTTTCCATAATGACCTGCAGTCTTTGAAATCTGACAACTTTCCTATCTACAGGTTGGTTTGTTTTTCCTTATTTGCTCTCTTAGACTGTTAGCCACCAAAGAAGCTCTCATAAACACAAGGACTCAGAAAGGCATCCAGCCAACATGACCTCAGAAGTATTTACATACTGTGATGGAGACCATGATATAATTCAGTTTCTGTATCACTGTACTTTCTGCCAATTGCTACTCCAGTGTGTCTCTCGGGGATGTGGTAAGTATTGGTTTAAGATAAAAAGGCAAAGACAAACATGAGTGTATGACATGAGGCCTGGTTTTCCACGAGGCCATTGTTTCTTAGCCCTCGCTGCTGCCTATACCTCTCCACCTGCAGTTCTGAGCTCCCAGATCTGCGGTACATCCTGAGCCACATGGCCAGTGGTTCAACAGAGCCATTATCATTGAGAAAGTACACTTGGAAATGGCAGGGATGCTGTGTGTCCTATATGGTACACAGTTAGGACCAACCTGATGTGAGACATTAAAAGCTAGACCTGGGGTGAAAAATCAGACAGGGAATAGAAATGGCTGAATGAGACATTGCACAACACCCCACGCCGAAATCGGGTAACATGGACAAAATACATGAATGTGAAAAATAAAAGGAATACTACAATGAAAGGAACATTGAAATGGACTCTGAGAATAGAGTGCAGAGGCCACCAAGAAACCAGAATTTATGTTGTTTAGAATGAGAACTTCGATTGCGCCGACCCTTTGACCTATGGCATCTAAAAAGAACCCAAATAACTAGATGATCACCTGGTAGCCAGATGTTCCTAGCACATATCAAGAGGTTATCAGCTGCTGTTTTCTGGACATTTCCAAATGTTTGTACACGCCTTTATTAGTGGCATCCCCCTGCTCCATCTTTATCAGTTACATGGTCCCAGTTTCTTTCCAGTGCCTAAACCTCTCATTTTTTCTGCTTTCCCAGAAAAGTCATTCAGACTAGCTGAACCCATTTTTCCAAAATTACAGCCCCTAATACCCAAATATGATTCTTTTGTTTTTTTGTTTTTTTGTTTTTTTACAGTTTCTAAGTTCGAACTGAATGATACCGACCAGTAAAAATACATAACATGAGGTGCGGACTATACTCCTCCTACTCAGAGGGAAAAGGTTCTAGCCTACAAGATGAAGAGCCAATCGAAGCACAACTGTTTAGTGAAAATCTACAAAAATCTACACCTCTATCTGCTACAGGCACCTGCCAAAACACCACCCACCTGAACACACACACACATACACAAACTCACATGCATGCACACACATATACATGCACACACATATACACATATTCACATGCGCGCGCGCGCGCACACACACACACACACACACACACACACACACACACACACACCTGAGATGGTGGATGCTATTTTCATGCACTTCTAGTATCTACTGGAATTCCCTCAGCTCTGGGGATTTCCAACTTGCCTGGAGCCCTTTGGCAAGGCACCCTGTTACTAGAGAACAAAGGGGAGGAAGGACTGTGAAGGACTGTAAGGAATGATGCCAGAGGTGTCCCTGAGGAGCCTGGCATCTTTCAGATGCTCTCAGGCACCCTTTTCTATTCGTTCTACTCAAAGTCAGGTTCTCCAGGTGGCTGGTGCACCCCAGTCATGGGGCAATAGATTCAAAGGCAAAGCTCCCCTGAGGTTAACTACCGATCTATCTATCACGGCTTTCTTTTTAAATTTTGTTTATTTATTCTTCTCTCACATATCAGATCCTGACAACAGTTTCCCCTCCCTCTTCACCTCCCAATTTTTCCCTCCCCCCCTCCAAAAATCACTCTTCCTTCTTTCACTTCAGAAAATGGCAGGCATATCAAGTTATAATATGACTAGGAGAATCCTGTCATATTAAGGCTAGACAAGACAACTCAATAGGAGGACAAATGGCCCCAAAGCAGGCCAAAAACATCCCCACCCCCACTGTTAGTAGTTCTACAAGAAAATCAAGCTACACAGTCATAACATAGATGCAGAGCCGAACACTAGGCAGAGGTCAAGGAGTCTTGCAGAAGAGGGGGAGGAAGGATTGTAGGAGGCAGAGGGGTCAAGGGTACTACAAGAAAATGACCCATAGAATCAACTATCGCAATGTCTTACTGGAAAAAAAAAAGGTTCATTTGTAGTGAAGGGGAAGGGTATGTGGGCGACAGAGCTCTAGCAGATGTGAGCAGATTCCACTCTGTATATCTCACTAACTCTCAAACTATGACCAGTGTCTTTGCCTTCTCTAGCCTCTGTCAAAATATATCTGCTTTGACACGATCTCCCAACCTCATAAAAACAGCTGCAAATCTCCTAACATTTTTAATATAAGAGAAAATTGGCAATGCTGATCACTTCAGGATCTGGAAACAAAATAGAGAAGGAGATCAGAGGGAAGTGTTTACCCATGAACAACTGATAACCGAGTAAGTGGGGTCCGTGACCCCATCCTGGTTGCTGCCATCATCCTCTAGCTCTGGTATATGTGTGAGCCATAAACCACTTCGAGCTTACAGCTAGAGGCGCTCACCATGCCCACCATTTTTTTTTTTGGACTGCCAATAAAAGTGTTAAGCCTGGCAGGAAAAAAAAATATTGGGATTCTCCTATGTGTTATAGTCTGAGTGTACAGCAGAAAGACAGGCCACTCAGATACTATTCATGGAAATTCTAGAAATGAGAGAGCTAGACAGCTTAAATGAGGCCCCATGATGGCTCTGACACAGCATACTCTCACAGGGGAGACCCGCAGAGCCCAGTAGGACATAAAACCCAGCATACATTTGAAACCTGCTTGAACTTTGAACCTGTGCCTGGTGTACAGCCAGACGTGGAGGCTGCACTGGAGACGGGTGAGCACCACCTCAGCTCCCTCCCTGGCTGACTGCCAAGCTATGCAGACCCAGGGCTACCCACTGAAGATGGGCTGTCAAGAGGAAAGTAAGAATGAAAGTAAAACATAACATAACATTCTCCAGATCACAGGGACACGGCAGTGCAGACAGACTCTGGGAAATTAGTCAAAACAACAGTAACAGAAACAATAGCAACAAGACCAAAACAAACAAACAAACAAACTGTGAGCCCTGATGTTGAATTTAACATGAGGAAATTACCCAAGACAGAGCTGAAAGAAAAATGATTGAAAGAGGTCTCTGGGAATGCCACACCCGATCATTATGTATGCTCGCAGAGCCTCAGAGAAAGACGGGGAAAGAAAATTGAAGGGAGTGGTGAAGAACTAAACATCACATGTGCTGGTAAGTTCCAAAAAATCTCAAGAAAGCAAATACCCAGAAAACAGATCAGTGAACCAGACAAGCCAGCAATAAATGATGGCTGGCTTCACAGAGAGCAGTGGACTCCTCCCTGATACATGAAGCCCTCCAGCCTAGAAGGTTACAGAAGGTTACAGATTCAGTGAAGTTCTTTGTATTATGTAGGTTGGGCCCTCTGACATCAATTAACCAATGTACAATTCTCCCGAGGCATGCCCAGGCACCAATGAGATCTAGGCAGATCTTCAACGGATGTTCTTCTCTCAGATGATTCTAGATGGTGTCAAGCCAAACCAGGAGAGGAAGCATTTAAGGCAAAATTAAAAGCAAAAGCAAAACCCTTGTCTTTGGAGGTCTGTAACCTGAGCAGTAGCAAATGATGCAAAAGTAACCATCAAAATGACAAGGAAGGTACCTGGCAGTGTGCTGTGGTGGATCCCTTGCATTCCACACAGAGTAGTACTGCATTCAAGTGAGTTTGGACTAGTCTGCATAGCAATTACTGAAGGGGAAAGAAAAAGAGTAAATGCAGAAGGCAAAAGCCTTTAAACTAAGACATTAAAATGCATATGTTTGGAAAAGGATGCATTCAAGCTGTATAAAGAGCTTCTGTGGGCCTGGAGAGATGGTTGAGAACATTTGCAAAGTACATAAGTTTGGTTCGCAGCATCCACATAGAAGCTTACAACTGGCTGTCACTTTAGTTCCAGGGGACCGGATGTGCACTTCTGATTTCTGCAGTTACTAGGCATTTACACGCTACACTAACATACATGTAGGGTAATATGTAAATTTTTAAACACATACTTAAAAGCAATTTAATATTTAAAATATGAAAAGAGAACTGCAATAAAGTAGGCTGATACTCGTACATTTCCGGTTAATGTTCTCCTGTTTTAATTGCTGTTATAATTTTTTACATAAATAAAAGGTCATTTTACCTTATAAGTACATGTAATTTTGTATATAATCAAAACACTAATAAATTAAGACTGTTTTAAAGACGCAGTGTAAATGGGCAAAAATCTTAGCTATTTCACAAAAGACAACATAAAGATTCTTGACATTGTTACTCATGGGGGTGTGCAGAGGAAAAGCTCAAACAGACACCACACAACACCCCCTAGTGTGGTTAAAATTAAAACGACAAATGTTACTCATGATCTTACCATTCCTCTCCTCAGAGATCACCCCAGAGAAATGAAAACACATGTCCCTCAAGCATCGTGCCCAGGAATGCTCATTACGGCTTTATACAGAGCAGCTCTAACAAAAAGCACTGTGATGTCTCTCAGGGAAATGGACAAACAAGCCATGGCATCTTTCTGCAACTCGCAGTGTGACTCAACAAAAAGAAGAGGATCAAATGCTGAAGCAAGCAAGAGCGCGTGTGGATCCCTACATGTAAGATAGGAAGGGTCGTGAGACACCAGGCAGCTGTGTGAGCAAGGACAGAAAAATGAGCAAAGCTAATGAGGGTGCCGAGAAAGTCAAAATGAGGCTGACTTTACTCGGTGATACTGACTATGCGGGAAGCATCTAGGATAGAGAAATATCTGTGTTCACATGCTATATCTTAATCAAAATGTACAGTTTGCAATGTAAGATCTATACATTTTACTGCAATTTCATTCACGTAAAGAAATTGTAAATACTTCAGTAAAACACACCATATATACAAACTCTCTCTCTCTCTCTCTCTCTCTCTCTCACACACACACACACACACACACACACACACACACACACATCCACACATCCATATGCCTTCTTTTCCAGCTCATTGGCTGTGACTGTCCTCCAAAGGTGTATAGACAGGATGGTATACATTGGATGTCATGAATTCTGCTCAGGTCCCAGCCATGAGCAAGACTTTTAGTTCTAGTTTCTGGTCATCCCCAAATGGATGAAACAAGAGGATTTCCCAAGCAAAACTAAGCAACTGGCTTTGTGGTCAATCCATCGCCAGCTGCCATGTTGACAGGTGTCTGACCCAGCCCAAGGAAAAAAAGATATCCATTATTGAGCCAATGTATTTTCTGGCCTGATCCATCATTTAATATATGACATATCACTTGGATACCATAAGCATGAACTTCTCAAATTACAAATCAACAGACTGTCTATTTGAGGAAGAAGAATTACATTTAGGGGTGGCACTCTCTGAGTTAAAGAGGGGGGTTTGGCTCACCAGTGTCTACTCAACTTTCCTAAAAATGGTTCCTCTACTCCATCCGCCAGCTCCCTCTCATCAGATCCAGTACTTATGTTCCTGGGGACTTCAGAAACTAGCAACAATTGCAAAATGACACAGATTGTAATGACTAAAAACTATTCATCTAAAACCCAAAGCTTTTTTGAAGAATTTGAAACAACCTTTGCTGACATGCTGAAAGGCTCAGTGGTCAGCAAGGAGCATGGCAAGGACACAGACATGTTCACAATGAAGGACACATTTGAGCAGTTTTCAGAGAACTCATAAAAGATGAGTGCCCGAAACCCCAGTATAAAGAGAGAAGGTCAACTACAGCCTTCCCTTTGTTAATCCAATCTCTATGTCAGGTACTGCTCAATCATAGCTTTGTTTTCGTTTGTTCTCTTGCTTGTTTGTTGAGTTTCTAACAGAGTCCCATTTGGCCTGGGACTTATTATGTAGGTCAGGCTGACCTTGAACTCACAAAGATCCTCCTGCTTCAGCCTCTCCAGTGCTTGGATTATGGATGATTACCACCATGCCTGCTGGGATAGCTCTTAAATGGAGGTTAAAAAACCTCAGGTTACTGGGTTAAAGAATTCTGTCTTTAAGGTAAAGAGATTAAGAATGAGTAGGAAAAGTTAAGTCCAAGATAAGAACATGGACTAAGGAGCTGGAGAGATGGCTTAGTACTCAATAGCACATATAGCACTTGCAGAAGACCTGGGTTCCCATCTCTCACACCAGTCAGCTCACAACTGCCTGTAACTCCAGCTCCAGGAGGTCTCATGGCCACATTCAGCCTCTGCAGGCATATGCACTCACCACCACCCCCATAGCCTCACAGAGATAAACACATATACATGTTATTTTAAGAGCATGGGCTAAAAGTCTGACATATGGGCTTAAAGTCTACCTCTGCTCTGAAGTTGTAGCCGGGCTCTGTGTTTGCAGGGAGTGGTCCCATTTCTCTGTATTCATTTCTTGATCTACAAAATGATAGAAATAGGAAATCTCACAAGGCTCTTGTCAACCTTCCACGTGAAGATATGCAGAAAATGCTAACAGGAAAATAACTTTTCAGTAAATGATCTCACGGCATCTCGTCTCAACCCCCACAAACACCAAAGTCATTTAGGGACACAATTTAATTAATGTACAGGTTTGATCCCAAAGACAACTTTTAAGTGACTGTCCTTTTTACATCACACCTGCAGTAGGCTGTTTAGGTAAGAGAATCAGTATCAGAAAAGTACCCTGTTCTAGTTTATTTTCTTTGTTGCTATGATAAAACACTCAGACCAAGCTTGAATTCAGGGTGAAAGGAACCCAGAGGCAGGAGATGAAGCAAAGGGTGAGGAGAAGTGCTGCTTACTGGCTTCCTTCAGCTGCATTTCTTATATAACCCTGGTCTGCCTACATGCATCACAGTGGATGAAGCCCTCCAACATCAACTAGCAATCAAGAACATGCCCCAGTGCCCAATCTGAGGGTGGGGGACTTCAACTGAGGTCCTCTCTTCCTGAGTATAACAAGTTGGCAAGCATCAAATATTCTTTGTAACTTTTATAATTATCACTCCATGACATGGAGTATTTCTGATACACTAAAAACCCCTATTGATCATAATGTCCTCCATTTGAGGGAAGTGACAAAGGCAGATGACCAGATGATGAGGAGTCATCCTGCTGTGTACCCTGCTGAGAAACCACAAGAAAACTGGCCTCCAGGGGTTGTTTGGACTCCTGATGAGCTTATTTGGTTTTCTTTTCATCAACTATGGAGAAGAGCTGTGGCAGATGTCAAGAAACTCTTTAAAAGTCCTGACACCACATGATGACTCAGTTGCTTTCTAAATAGTCCAGTTGTTGATCAGGTGACCCAGGGAACAGACTGAGGCTCTGAGGTTGCTGAAGGAGCTGTATGGAGAACAGCTTTGAGGACTGACAAAGAGATGGGAACACGGGGGCCAGAAAGATACCGCAGGGTAGTCCTGACCGGAAGCACGTGGGTCCCTCCTGGGTATAGATACGCCCTGGGAAGTGGGTGTGCTCTCTAGAAAGGCAGAGCTAATGTGATCAACTGGGAGTATTCCAGCGTATGCCTCCATCCAAGAGTCCTGAAGGGAGGACTTCCAGGTGTCTCAGCACTGACCCCACTTCAGTCTCAGAAATCCGAACCTCTGACGACTGCATAGCCACAGCGGCCTGTTTATAAACACACTGCTCATTGACATAAACAGCCTGCCTGTTTATATAAATACCAAGCTTCCCTAAAGCAACATTTGCTTCTGATTCTGTTGTGTTTTTATTTTGTTTTGTTTTTAATGATTTTTGTCACCTCTGAAAGATCTGAGCTTCTATTCTCTAGTTAGATCTGCATCGGTATCATTTAAAACTTACATGAGACACAGTTCTGTATCTGAGGGAGAAAGCTTTCTATATCTGGGCAGAACCCTGGTCTTCTTATGTCTGAAAAAAAAAAAAAAAAAAAAACACCACCACCAACAACAACAAAAAGCTCTTCATTTGAGAGAGGGCTTCCTGGAGCTGAGAACCCACGATCTCAGCCTTAGGATTTTAAAGTAAAGTGCTGTTTGTTGCTACAGCTGAGAATGATTTGCTGTGGAGGGTGTGGAATTTACTGCCACTGTGGGCAGAATACACTGGTTTCTCCACTTGAGCTGAAATGTAACAAATCCATCTTTCCATATTACTGAAGCCGAAAGCTGATGTGTGGCTTATGGAATGAGTCTTCTGACAGTGGTTTCCTGGATTCTTGAGTAGAGGAAGGTCAAAACAGCCTGTCCATCGTTGGTATGCAAGGGTGGTGCCCAAGCTGGAAAGCACATGGTTACTTTGTCCCAAAGAACAGCTCCTTTGGAAATACTGTGGTCAGATATTTGGGGTATGCAGATAAAGTGAGAAAAACACACACGGGCTAAATGAGGGGGAAGAGAAAGCCTATCCATGAGAGAAAGAAGATCAGGATGTAGTTGTTAGGTTTTGGATAAGGGCTACTTCTACAGAAGCTGCTTTCTCTATCCCCACAGTTGCCTCTGTAATTCCGGATGCTATGGGGAAATGAAATGCACTCTACCTAGATGATAAATCTCACTTCCCCAAGGAAGTTTACTGTAAGCAATCAGGGGCTACGGAGACCACATCCCATAGGATGGATACCAGCCAAAGGGCCAAACTTTCCCTTTCTCATGCTGTCTGAAAATCAGATACAAACCAGATATGAGCACCTACTGTGGGCTATTCATCAACTACTTGACATGGGATCTCCCGCCTCTCTCTGAAACCTGAAAGATGGTACCACCACCATCACCATCACCATCACATTGCCTTGTGGGTTTGAACTTTACTTAAAGCTCCTGATAATGCTGCAGTTTTGTGGCATTAATAACTCTTCTAGCAAATCTCTTACTCCAAAGACTATCTGCTCCAATGTCCCCCTTGAGCCCCAAACCTGATACTTTTCAGTATTTCCATTCTTCTTTGGCCAAAAATAGCTAGATAAATTTTAATGCAAACAAAAATAGGTGACGTGGACTAGTTAATTGCTTGGCACCAAATTTCTGTTCCAGGTGTAAGTTGAGTTGGATGATATGAAATGGCAGTAATGATATGATATGGTTTTGATAATGGTGATGATGATGGTAATGGTGGTGATAGTGGAGGTGATGATAATGATTGTGGTGATGGTGGTGGTGATGATGATGATGGTGGTGAGGTGATGGTGAGGCTGGTGATGATAAAATAAAAAACCCGTGGCGCACGCCTTTAATCCCAGCACTTGGGAGGCAGAGGCAGGCGGATTTCTGAGTTCGAGGCCAGCCTGGTCTACAGAGTGAGTTCCAGGACAGCCAAGGCTACACAGAGAAACCCTGTCTCGGAAAAAAAAAAAAAAAAAAAAAAAAAAAAAAAAAAAAAAAAAAAAAAAAAAAAAAAAAAAAAGGAAAGAAAGAAATTGATCATAATTACAATGGCCATTTCAGGAGTCCACGAACTTTTTCCAGATTCTTCTCCAAAGGTAAAGTCACTATAGTTTCTTAATCTTTCCTGATGAGCTTTCAGTAGATGAAGAGTTGATATAAAGCAACAGGCCTTATCCAAAAAAACAAAAACAAACAAAAAAAACAAAAAACAAAACAAAACAAGGTGCTTGGAGTGAGAAAATGTTTCAAGTCAGTTTGCCCCCTAAGAGCTGTTTAATTTTGGTGCCACTCTTAATCTCCTCCAAACTTATCCTGCAAATGGAACACATAAAGTGATGTAAAAGCCAATCACTGAAGGGCTGAAGAGAGGGTCCAGCAGTTAAGCCAGCATGCTGTGTCTGTCTGTAGAGGACCCAAGTTCAGCTCATGACCGCAGTGACAGTTCTCACCTGCCTGTAACCCCAGCTCCAGTATCCAACACTCTCTTCAGGCATCCATAGGTACCTGATCTCACAGGTACAATAGTCACACTTGGACACACACATATAGATATAACTAAAAATAAAATTAAATAAACGAATACATATAAATGATAGAGGCTTGTCCTCTATGAAGTGCAGTACAGATTCAATGCCAGATTTTGTAAGGAGTGATAGGTTTCTGTGGTTAGTTCTCAGAACCAAGACATAAGCCACTCAGATGCACTGGGCCCACTCAGCTTTGGCACACACCAGCTAAAGTGATGTTTAAAGTTTTTCACCTTTGAGTTGATGACCTAATCCTTTTTCCTCTAAGATCTTAGAAGATGGAGAATCATTGCATTTTATAAAAATCAGGCATAGAGTAAGTTGTCTATACCTGACATAGACGAGGTGTCTCTATATTTTATGATCTCAAAACTTAACTTGCTTTGGAAATCTCCCTCAAAAATACATATTTTTTTTAAAATATGTAACATACTAATTTACTTTATGGTGACTTTGTTGTGATATATGACTATCATTACCTGAACTGCCTTTGAATCACCAAAGATTAGAGAGGGAGAGTATTTGTTGTTGTGACAGAGTTAATTAATTTTACCTCTTTCTCATGGGGATATCAGTAGATACTGGCATTTCAGTTATCCAAAGGCCCTATTGTTTGCTGTCTGAGATAGCCAGAATTTCACTGTAGCCACAGATCTCTTGGAAAAGGTGAATCCAAAGATGCAAGAAGATGTTCCTTTTCAGTCATCTCTTAGATGGACCTTTCCTCGGTAGACTTTGACCATCACTCTTATGGGGTGATGGCTACATCTTCATTCCCTAGTAGATATGTACGATTTTCCATATTGATTCTTGTTCCTTTGATTTATGTATTCAATATTTCTCTCAAAATGAGTACTTACGTGTTGACACAGTTGAGTGGATAATTTGGAATTTTCCCTCCCTACCCCTCCCTCATCTCCTTTGCTATGGGACTTTTGAAAGACTACTTTTTCAGATGTTTTACTGTGTATGAGTGTTTCCCCTGCATGTATGTATGCAAACCACATACATACCTGGAATCTGTAGAGATCAGAAGACAGTGTTAAATCTCCTGAAACAGAAGTTACAAATGCTTGTGAGCCACTGTGTGTATGCTGGGAATTGAATGTGGATTCTCTTCAAAGGCTCTTCACCACCTTTTGGAAGACTTTCAAGAATCCAAGTCCACACTGTTAATGAATATCATCAAAAGGACAAAGAAAACAGTTTTCTCACATGGCTCCATCCAAAACCAAACATCTAAATAACACCATAAGGTAGATTTCTCTTTTGCTGGTAAAATGTTTCCCAGACTTTCTGTTCCAAAATCATCAAGCCACAAGTGCTGTTTAATCCCAACCACAGCTCAGAACAACTCTGGCCAACTCGAGTCTATGTCTCACCTGTATTTTAAATGAAGTGGTGATAATAAAGGAAAGTCTGGCTCCCCAGATCTGCTGAGAGTTCAGACAAGTAATACGTTATTGCAAAAGGGTGTGTCCCCTCCCCCATATGGCATAGATTCCAAGATAATTGTACCTTTTCATTTTCAAGATCTATGAATTACACTCAGAGGGAAAGAAAGGATTATGGGATTCCAGAGTAAGCTGAAAAGTCCATTTCTATGACAGGATAATGAGTGACTGCCCTGTCCCTCCTAGTGCTCGCTTCATTTTTGGTTCAGGCCCTTGTCTTGTGTCTGAAGACTCCAGTGTGTCATCTGGAGACAGCCACCTGCATCTGATTTCTCGCTTAAGAAGTACGAAGGTCAGGCTCAATGAAGGCATCCTTGGAGAAATTCCAGTTTGACTTCATGTCCATGGAAAATGAGCATTGTGGAATTGCAATCCTTTTCCCTGCTTATGTGAAGCATGACCCTCCCTTCTGTTCTCAACCTTATGAGATAGATCAGCTTCTCTTCCCTTCTTCGGAACTCTCCCTTACTCCTGACAGTTAGAATGACTGGCTCCTGCCTTTGCAGTCTGAAGCATACCAATGGCCTCCTTTCCTGTATCTATCCTTTCTCTATTATTATTGATCACATAGCTTCCCTTTTCTCCAGCAGACATGCAAAAAGACTTCTGAACCTCCAAATGAATAAGTCACATGGAAGAACTGAGGCATATTATTTTGGTACTGATACCTAAATACATTTTTTTTTCAACTTTTATTAGATATTTTCTTCATTTACATTTCAAGTGTTATCCAGAAAGTTCCCTATACCCTCCCCACTCCTGGCCCTGCTCCCCTACCCATCCACTCCCACTCCTTGGCCCCGGCGTTCCCCTGTATTGGGGCATATAAAGTCTGCATAACCAAGGGGCCTCTCTTCCCACTGATGGCCAACTAGGCCACCCTCTTCTATATATGCAGCTAGAGACACGAGCCCAGGGGGTACTAGTTAGTTCATGGTTATTCTTCCACCTATAGGGTTGAAGACCCCTTCAGCTCCTTGGGTACTTTCTCNAGTTTCTGGCTATTATGAATAAGGCTGCTATGAACATAGTGGAACATGTGTCCTTGTTACCAGATGGAATATCTTCTGGATATATGCCCAGTAGAGGTATTGCAGGATCTTCCGGTAGTACTATGTCCAATTTTCTGAGGAACTGCCAGACTGATTTCCAGAGTGGTTGAACCAGCTTGCATTCCCACCAACAATGGAGAAGTGTTCCCCTTTCTCCACATCCACGCCAGCAACTGTTGTCACCTGAATTTATATGCAAGAGATCTAGCCGGATTTCACAGGCAAGCATTATATTGATGTCTCCTGGCTTTATTTTGTACCCATGCTATAATGCAAATCATCAAAGAGACTCAAAGTGGAAATTCATGCTTTTGAGGATAGTGCACAGCTCAAATCTCTCTATACATCTCTGGAAGACAACACAAAGCTTTAATCCCAAAGGAAAGTGATTTATAGCAGCTTATTAGAGTTCTGTCCCAGGCTATGACAAAGCAAAGTTTATTTTCCTGCATCTTCTATAGCGAACTTGCCCTATATGTTGAGCAAATTCTTTCCACAAAGTCAACACTTCTTGAATGAAGCAGACTTAAATACAACAAGCAGAATTAGCATGAAGGAAAGGTGTACCATGAAAAATATTTGAGCAGTTTGTCATAATATGAGTTCTAAAGAAACACATATATATGTGTGTGCACACCCACATGTACTCCCACACATACACACACAATAAAACCAAATAAGCAACAACAACAACAAAACCACAATATAGGAGGAGAACCAGAGAGAAGCCTGCCTCCACTCGCTTCAGTGTGCATAGAGCAATGGCTCCTTTTCTTTCCAGTTCTTTTCTTATACTATTGGTTTGCAGCCCTAAAACAAAGCTTCTGAGTATTGAATCAGGACACCTGTTAGTCCTGTGTGTGCCTGGTCCTGTGATGATCCTCTAAATGTGAGCCTTGAATACATCAGAGCATAAACCTGAAGCTCCATGAGCAACTCCTGCCACTTCTCTAGGCATAGGACACACTTGTCTCCCCTTATAGCCAATCAGGTTAGTGGTGTGACTAATGACTTGCACAGCTTTCATCCTACTCTCAAACTTCCATTTTATTTTGTCCTTTGTTTAAAAGTGCCAAGATAAGTTTGTAGCACAAAGGCTATGTTAAGACTATTTCTCAATGGTGTATACCTACACCACTTTTCTAGGGAGGCCGAGGGGTGAAGGTCAAAGAGTGAATCTATTCATTTAAAAAATAATCTGATATAATGCACTGTTTAGAATGACTGAAATACTTTATTAGGCAGCCATGAGCAAAGACCCATTGGGGGGGGGGGAGAAGAAATATGGTATCATGGGGACTGCTTCTACACAGGACAAAATATAGTCATACTATAGAGTCTTCTGGGACCATCTACAAAGTTCCCCAGAAGAGGGTGCTCCCATGTCCAGGGCCCTGGGACAGTACTGTCACTGTAAGGGAGATAGGTGTGAACTACCAGGTTCACAACCAGAAAGATATCATCCTCTCAGCTCTCTCCTAGCTTCCTATGCTTCCCAGCTTACTAATCCCTGCCTTCACACCTATGCAGCTGTCAGTACACTACTACACAGAACCAAGAATGCAGGGCCATTTTCAATAGCATCTTGTTTAAAGAGAAATCTAATATCCTATGAATATGAAAAGGTTCTTTTTCTTTTCTGAAATCTTATTTTTAAATTTTTATTAGATATTTTATTTTCTCTTCAATTTTTATTAGATATTTTCTTCATCTACATTTCAAATGCTATCCCAAAAGTCCCCTATACCCTCCCCCTCCCTGCTCCCCTACCCACCCACTCCCACTTCTTGGCCCTGGCATTTTCCTGTACTGGGGTATATAAAGTTTGCTAGACCAAGGGGCCTTTCTTCCCAATGATGGCCACCTAGGTCATCTTCTAATACATATGCAGCTAGAGACATGAGTTCTGGGGGTACTGTTTAGTTCATATTGTTGTTCCACTTATAGGGTTGCAGACCCCTTCAGCTCTTGGGTTACTTTCTCTAGCTCCTACATTGGGGACCCTGTGTTCCATCCTATAGATGACTGTGAGCATCCACTTCTGTATTTGTCAGGCACTGACAAAGCCTCACAGGAGACAGCTATTATCAGGGTCTTTTCAGCAAAATCTTGCTGGCATATGCAGTAGTGTTTGTGTTTGGTTGCTGATTATGGGATAGACCCCCAGGGAGGGCAGTCTCTGGATGGTCCATCCTTTCCTCTTAGCTCCAAATTTTGTATCTGTACCTCCTTCCATGGATATTTTATTCCCTATTCTAGGGAGGAATGAAGTATCCACACATTGGTCTTCCTTCTGGATTTTCTTGTGTTTTTGAATTTGTATCTTGGGTATTCTAGGTTTCTGGGATAATATCCACTTATCAGTGAGTGCATATCAAGTGACTTCTTTTGTGATTGAGTTACCTCACTCAGGATGATGTCCTCCAGATACATCCATTTGCCCAAGAATTTCATAAATTCATTGTTTTTAATAGCTGAGTAATACTCTATTTTGTAAATGTACCACATTTTCTCTATCCATTCCTCTGTTGAGGGACATCTGGGGTCTTTCCAGCTTCTGGATATTATAAATAGGGCTGCTATGAACATAGTGGAGCATGTGCCCTTATTACCAGTTTTAATATCTTCTGGGTATATACCCAGGAGAGGTATTGCTGGATCTACCAGTAGTACTATGTCTAGTTTTCTGAGGAGCCACCAGACTGATTTCTAGAGTGGCTCTACCAGCTTGCAATCCCATCAGCAATGGAGGAGTGTTCCTCTTTCTCCAATCCTTGCCAGCATCTGCTGTCACCTGTATTTTTGATCCTAGCCATTCTGACTGGTGTGAGGTGGAATTTCAGGGTTGTTTCGATTTGCATTTCCCTGATGATTAAGAATGTTGAACATTTTTTCAAGTGCTTGCCAGCCCTTCAGTGTTCCTCAGTTGAGAATTCTTTGTTTAGCTCTGTACCCCATTTTTAATGGGGTTATTTGAATTTCTGGAGTTCAGCTTCTTGAGCTCTTTGTATATATTGGATATTAGTCCCCTATCACATTTAGGATTGGTAAATATTCTTTCCCAATCTGTTGGTGGTATTTTTGTCTTATTAACATTATCTTTTGCCTTATAGAAGCTTTGCAATTTTATGAGTTCCCATTTGTCGATTCTTGATCTTAGAGCACAGGCCACTGCTGTTCTGTTTAGGAATTTTTTTCCCTGTGCCCATATCTTCGAGGGTTTTCTCCACTTTCTTCTCTATAAATTTCAGTGTCTCTGGTTTTATGTGGAATTCTTTGATCCACTTAGACTTGAGCTTTGTACAAGGAGATAAGAATGGATCAATTCACATTCTTCTACATGATAACCGCCAGTTGTGCCAGCACCATTTGTTGAAAATGCTCATTTTTCCACTGGATGGTTTAGCTCCCTTGTCAAAGATCAGGTGACCATAGGTGTGTGGATTCATTTCTGGGTCTTCAATCCCATTCCATTGGTCTACCTGTCTGTCGCTGTACCAGTACCATGCAATTTTTATCACAATTGCTCTGTAGTACAGCTTAATGTCTGGCATGGTGATTCCCCCAGAGGTTCTTTTATTGTTGAGAAGAGTTTTTGTTATCCTAGGATTTTTATTATTCCAGATGAATTTGCAAATTGCCCTTTCTAACTCAGTGAAGAATTGAGTTGGAATTTTGATGGGGATTGCATTGAATCTGTAGATTGCTTTTGGCAGGATAGCCATTTTTACTATATTAATCCTATCAATCCATGAGCATGGAAGATCTTTCCATCTTCTGAGTTCTTCTTCAATTTCTTTCTTCAGAGACTTGAAGTTCTTATCATACAGATCTTTCACTTTCTTCCTTAAATTCACACCAAGGTATTTTATATTATTTGTGACTATTGTGAAGGGTGTTGTTTCCCTAATTTCTTTCTCATCCTGTTCATCCTTTGTGTAGAGAAAGATCACTGATTTGAGTTAATTTTATATCCAGCTACTAGGCTGAAGCTGTTTATCATGTTTAGGAGTTCTCTGGTGGAGTTTTTAGGGTAACTTATATATACTATCATATCATCTGCAAGCAGTGATATTTTGACTTCTTACTTTCCAATTTGTATCCCCTTGATCTCCTTTTGTTGTTGAATTTCTCTGGCTAGGATTTCAAGTACTATATTGAATAAGTAGGGAGAAAGTGGGCAGCCTTGTCTAGTCCCTGATTTTAGTGGGATTGCTTCCAGCTTCTCTCCATTTACTTTGATGTTGGTTATTGGTTTGCTGTATATTGCTTTTATTATGTTTAGGTATGGGCCTTGAATTCCTTATCTTTCCATGACTTTTATCATGAAGGGGTGTTGGATTTTGTCAAATGCTTTCTCAGCATCTAAGGAGATGATCATGTGATTTTTGTCTTTGAGTTTGTTTATATAGTGGATTACGTTGATGGATTTCCGTATATTAAACCATCCCTGCATCCCTGTGATGAAGCTTACTTGGTCATGATGGATGATCATTTTGATGTGTTCTTGGATTCAGTTTGCAAGAATTTTATTGAGTATTTTTGCATCGATATTCATTAGAGAAACTGGTCTGAAGTTCTCTTTCTTTGTTGGATCTTTGTGTGGTTTAGGTATCAGAGTAATTGTGGCTTCATAAAATGAATTGGGTAGAGTACCTTCTGTTTCTATTTTGTGGAATAGTTTGAGGAGAGTTGGAATTAGGTCTTCTTTGAAGGTCTGATAGAACTCTGCACTAAACTCATCTGGTCCTGGGCTTTTTTTGGTTGGGAGACTATTAATGACTGCTTCTATTTCTTTAGGGGAAAATGGGACTGTTAAGATTGTTAAGCTGATCCTGGCTTAACGTTGGTAGCTGGTATCTGTCTAGGGAGTTGTCCATTTCATCCAGGTTCCAGTTTTGTTGAGTATAGCCTTTTGTAGTAAGATCTGATGATGTTTTGGATTTCCTCAGGATCTGTTGTTATGTCTCCTTTTTCATTTCTGATTTTGTTAATTAGGATACCGTCCCTCTGCCCTCTAGTTAATCTAGCTAAGGGTTTATCTATCTTGTTGATTTTCTCAAAGAACCAGCTCCTAGTTTGGTTGATTCTTTGAATATCTCTTTTTGTTTCCACTTGGTTGATTTCAGCCCTAAGTTGATTACTTCCTGCTGTCTACTCCTCTTGGGTGAATTTGCTTCCTTTCCTTCTAGAGCTTCTAGGTGTGCTGTCAGACTACTAGTGTATGCTCTCTCTAGTTTCTTTTTGGAGAAAAGAAAAACTCAGGGCTATGAGTTTTCCTCTTAGGACTGCCTTCATTGTGTCCCATAAGTTTGGGTATGTTGTGGCTTCATTTTCATTAAACTCTAAAAAGTCTTTAATTTCTTTCTTTATTTCTTCCTTGACCAAGGTATCATTGAGTAGAGTGTTGTTCAGTTTCCATGTGAATGTTGGCTTTCTATTATTTATGCTGTTATTGGAGATCAGCCTTAGTCTGATCTGATAGGATGCATAGGATAATTTCAATATTTTTGTATATCTTGAGGCCTGCTTTGTGACCAGTTATATGGTTAATTTTGGAAGAGATACCATGAGGTGCTGAGAAGAAGGTATATCCTTTTGTTTTAGGATAAAATGGTTTGTTTGTTTGTTTTGTCTGTTTGTTTGTTTGTTTTTGTTTTTTCAAAACAGGGTTTCTCTGTATAGTCCTGGCTGTCTTGGAACTCACTTTGTAGACCAGGCTGGCCTCAAACTAAGAAATCTGCCTTCCGAGTGCTGGGGTTAAAGGCGTGTACCACCATAACTGGCAGGATAAAATGTTTTGTAGATATCTGTTAAATCCATTTGTTTCATAACTTCTGTTAGTGTCCATGTGTCTCTGTTTAGTTTCTGTTTCCACGATCTGTCCATTGGTGAGAGTGGAGTGTTGAAGTCTCCCACTATTATTGTGTGAGGTACAATGTGTGCTTTGAGCTTTACTAAAGTTTCTTTAATGAATGTGGCTGCCCCTGCATTTAGAGCATAGATATTTAGAATTGAGAGTTCATCTTGGTAGATTTTACCTTTGATGAGTAAGAAGTGCCCTTCCTTGTCTTTTTTGATAACTTTGGATTGGAAGTCAAATTTTATTTGATATTAGAATGTCTACTACAGCTTTTTTCTTTGGACCACTTGTTTGAAAAATTGTTTTCCAGCCTTTTACTCTGAGGTAGTGTCTGTCTTTTTCCCTGAGGTGGGTTTCCTGTAAGCAGCAAAACGTTGGGTCCTGATTGTGTAGCCAGTTTGTTAGTCTATGTCTTTTTATTGGGGAATTGAGTCCATTGATGTTAAGAGAAATCAAAGAAACGTAATTGTTGCTTCCTGTAATTTTTGTTGTGAAAGTTGGGAATCTGTTCTTGTGGCTGTCTTCTTTTAGTTTTGTTAAAGGATTACTTTCTTGCTTTCCCTAGGGTGTAGTTTCCATCTTTGTCTTGGTGTTTTCCCTTTATTATCCTTTGAAGGGCTGGATTCGTGGAAAGATATTGTGTGAATTTGGTTTTGTCATGGAATACTTTTGTTTCTCCATCTATGGTAATTGAGAGTTTTGCTGGGTATAGTAGCTTGGGCTGGCATTTGTGTTCCCTTAGGGTCTGTATAACATCTGTCCAGGATCTTCTGCCTTTCATAGTCTCTGATGAGAAGTCTGGAGTAATTCTAATAGGCCTGCCTTTATATGTTACTTGACCTTTTTCCCTTACTGCTTTTAATATTCTGTCTTTATTTAGTACATTTGTTCTTATGATTATTATGTGTCAGGATGAATTTCTTTTCTGGTCCAGTCTATTTGGAGTTCTGTAGGCTTCTTGTATGTTCACAGGCCTCTTTCTTTAGGTATGGGAAGTTTTCTTCTATAATTTTGTTGAAGATATTTACTGGCCCTTTAAGCTGAAAATCTTCATTCTCATCTACTCCTATTAGCCGTAGGTTTGGTCTTCCCACTATGTCCTGGATTTCCTGGATGTTTTAAGTTAGGATCTTTTTGCATTTTGTATTTTCTTTGATTGTTGTGCCCATGTTCCCTATGGAATTTTCTTCACCTGAGATTCTCTCTTCCATGTCTTGTATTCTCTTTGCTGATGCTCACATCTATGGTTCCTGATTTCTTTCCTAGGGTTTCTATCTCCAAAGTTGTCTCCCTTTGTGTTTTCTTCATTGTTTCTATTTCCTTTTTTAGAACTTGGATGGTTTTATTCAATTCCATTGCCTGTTTGATTGTGTTTTCCTGTAATTCTTTAAGGGGCTTTTGTGTTTCTTCTACCTGTTTAGCAGTGTTTACCTGTAGTTCTTTAAGAACTTCTACCTGTTTAGCAGTGTTCTCCTGTGATTCCTTGAGGGATTTTTGTGTTTCCTCTTTAAGGGCTTCTCCTTGTTTAGCAGTATTCTCCTGTAATTCCTTGAGGGATTTTTGTACTTCCTCTTTAAGGGCTTCTACCTGTTTATCAGTGTTCTCCTGTATTTCTTTAAGTGAGTTATTAATGCCCTTCTTAAAATCTTCTACTACCATCATGAGATGTGTTTTTCAATCCGCGTCTTGCTTTTTGGGTGTGTTGGGGTATCCAGGACTCGTTGTGGTGGGCGTACTGGGTTGTGATAATGCCCAGTGTTCTTGGTTTCTGTTAGTAAGATTCTTACGTTTGCCTTTCGCCATCTGGAAATCTCTGATGTTAATGTTCAAGCCGTTTCTGGTTGGAGATTGATCCTCCTGTGATTCTTTTAGCCTCTGTCAGCACTCCTGGGAGACTAAATCTCTCCTGAGTTCCAGTGGTCAGAGCACTCTCTTCAGGCAAGCTCTTCTCTTGCAGGGCAGGTACCCAGCAGTCTGGAGCTCTGATCCACCTCCAAAGTTCTGGGGTCAGAACCCTCCCTATAGGCAGACTCTCCTCTGGCAAGGAATGTGCCCAGGGGTCTGGGTCTAAGCTCTGCCTCCTGGCTGAGGATGAAGGCCGGATGGGACCCTGACCAAGAAGCTCTGTTGCTTCTATGGCCCACGTGCTCTTGGCTGATCAGGAGGTCCTGGGTGTGCTCGGGGTTCCGTGATCCTGAGGTGATCCCGTGATCCCGAGGTGATCCCGAGGTCCTGTAGCGTGGAGAGCACTCTGGAGCCCTTAGCAGTCTCCACTGGGCTCAGAAGGAAGATGGCAGGCTCTTTTCTGAAATCTTACAGAAGAAAAGAAAACCATGATTCACTTTGTTAATAATTCTTTTCTTATGATGACTTTCAGCTATAGAGGGAGAAAAATGCCTTCCCCTTTAAGAAACCAAGGGCATAAAATAATGGTTGCAGCTTCTGTCCAGGGAAGTCACCCAGGAAACATGAGCTAAGGACAGTAGTAGATGCACAAGTCACTTTGTACATCTACCCATTGGTGAGGCTGCCAATGTCTGAAGAAAAAAAATGTAGTTTTCCAAAAACTGGGCACTGCAGACAGAAGCAAGAACAAACAATGGGCCTTCTAAATGTTTCAGAATGCACTTACAGCTCCTGCAGACTCCTAGAGAACAAAAGCAATAGCTACTTCTAAATGATAGTGTAATACAAGAAAAAAAATTCCAAAGCTTTCCTAAATAGTAGGCTCAGAAAATAACCATTATGTATTGTGTGTGTGTGTGTGTGTGTGTGTGTGTGTGTGTGTTTATATACATATGTGTGGACATACGCATGTGCTCCGAACTAAAGATCCCTCTTTAGTCACATGTCAGTAAAATAACAAAATATGTGGTCCTCATTCCCAAGTTCATATCTCACTGCATGATTTTATGGCTAACTGCAGGCAATAGTAACAGTTTTTTATCACAGTTCAAAATCACTCATAAATAAAGAATATTGATATATAACATAATCTAAGAAAATATTTTCAAAGCTAAAGTCATATCACAGAGAATATCTGGATAAGATTACTGAAAACATATCAGATCACCCAAGATTATAAAATAAACACAAGTGTAATTCCAATCAAAATGCTAAAGGGGATTATTTATTTTCTTTATATTTTTTGACCAAAAATATTTCAAAATTTTTCCGAGAGAATAAGCCATATAATATGAAAGAAAAACATTATAAATATGATAAAAACAAAACTAATAGCAATCTGTGTAAGTCAAAAGGCTACAACAGTTAACAATTTTCAAACACAATGTTGAAAATTGGTAGACAAAACAAAGGGTTTTTCTTGTTTTCGTTTTTTAGATTTAGGTGTCACAAGACAGTCTTCTTGCTATGTAGCACAGGCTACCCACCAGTCTTCTTGTTCCATCCTCCTGAAGGCTGAATTACAAGTATGCCTCACCATACCCAACAGAAATTTGTTCATGTTTCTTACTTACTTTTGTCTTTGTTTTTTTTTTTTTTAATGTTTAATTGGCTGTAAAATAATAGGCTTTGCTATAAGATTTTCATATGCATTTCATTTTATGGGTGTTACATCTCCTCTCCCTCAGCTCCCCATCCTTCTCTGCTGCCCTTCCTCCTCCTCTCACCTACACTTTGCCCTATTTGCCTCCCCTCATCCTTCATTCAGAGGCTCTTTTTTCCCTGTCACTTGACCACATTCTAGTTTGTTGGGCATCACTCACATCCACATAAGTGTACTGAACAGTTAGAGGCAAAGATCTCTCCACGACAGAGTAAATACAGTGTTTGTGTTTCTGATTTTTCATTATCCAGTCTTCTGTTCATGGGCAACTTGACTGATTTGGGGGAGGTTGTAGAAAGAGCAGAAATAAACATGGGCATTCAAGTGTCTCTGTAGTCTCAGAAATAAGCTGTAACATCCTGTGGGAATACACAGGAGTGATACTGTTGTTCTACTTTTAATGTTCTGAGAAATTTCCAAAGTGGTTTCACTAACTTATGCTCAATAATGTATAAATCTTTTTAATTGCCCATAACTACACCATTATTTCTTGTCATTCTTTTCTTGATGGTGGCCATTCTAATCATGGTGAGATGAAGCCTTTTGTATTTCTCTGCTAGTTAGAGTTATGGAAGACTTTGAAAATATTATTAACCATTTGTATCTCTTCTTTTGAAAGTAAGTTTGTACTTTGGTCCATTTACTGATTGTTTCTTTGGTATTTAATGTTTTACAGTTCTCTATATATTTTAGCTATTAATCTCTTGCTTAAAGGGTAGCTGGCAAAACTGTTTCCCAACCTGTAGAATTTTCTTTATTCTATTGATAGTTCCTTTTACCATATGGAAGCTTTTAAATTTCATATAGTCTCATTTACAAATTCTTGGGGGGTGGAGGAAGGAATTAATTATAACTCCACACCTCAGAGTTCTGGAGATTGAACCCAGAGCCTTATGCATGTTTGGTAAGAGATTTACTGCTGAGTTAGACCCCACCCCAGAAAGTTCAGAGGGAAATGCAAGTGTGTATAAAATACAGTATAAATTTCTTAGAGGAGTAATAAATTGTTTCAGAATAGGCAAAGGAAAAGCAACAATGTTGATGTTAGTCCTTATGCAGATATTTGAATTCCAGAGATATTCAAGTGATAAATATAAACAAGAATATCACTAGTATAAAATATTATAAATATCTTTTTGATCTTGGGGTAAGATCATAAGAATTAAGAGCAAAATCAACATAACTCAACACTGATGGATTTAACTGCCTAAAGGTCAAATGTTTCAATATTAAAGGTGCCACAAAAATTTTAAAGCAAGTGCAAAATCTGTACAAACACAAACACACACACAGAGAGAGAGGGGGAGGGAGAGAAAGAGAGAGAGAGAGAGAGAGAGAGAGAGAGAGAGAGAGAAACCAGTAGCACTAACAAAATTAAGGTTTTAAATATTTTCAGAACTTCAAAATCATAACAAAAGCTAAGGAAGTCCCTAAATTTTGTTCACTGTGAAGAATATTACAATAAAAGAAATAAAAAATAGCAAATTAATCTTTATCCTTTATAATTAAAGACATAAATTTAAACAATAAGATACTTTCTTTTGCTCACAAAGTTGATAAATACTGAAATAAAGAATACTGCCTTGATGCAAAAACATAGCAACTTTTTACCCCATTCCTGGTTAAAAAATATCATTCTGAATTTCTGAGAGAGTATAGTACATGCTCAATGCCTTTTAAAGGTGCACACTTTTAATCAAAAATGCCTCCAAGAAAGTTAATATGGCATAGTTTTCTAATGTTTACCACATATTAATGTTAATAAAATATTTATGATGCAGAAATTATAAAGCAAACAATTAGCCAGGCAGCATAAAGCCATTAAAATAGAGTGATAGCTATGTGGTAAACTTGTTCACATTTTATTCTCAAGCCATATTTTTTAAAACTTTGTTCTTGATTTTGTAAAACTATCACATGTATGTACACATGTGCACATGCACATGTGTGCACATGCGCTCACACACACACACAAACAGGACTCATAAACTCTAAATTGCTATCAATACTTGTCTTCAAGCAATGGAATTCCAATTACTTTTATTCTCTTAAATTTGTGTGTGTTATAAAAGCTAAATCTTTTATGGAGATTTAAAGTGACTTAATTCCTCTGAAGAAAATAAAATTAAATAGGAAAGAAAAATATAAAGTAGCTAAAAGGAAGCAGAGTGTTGTGTGTACATCTCTAAAGATATATGTCTCATAAAATTCTTTAACAGTCCTTGTACATTTCTTCACCCACATCATCTCATTGGAAAGAGTTGCTGGCAACTTTCGATTTTAATTTAGTTCCTGGAAATCTTCACTGGACCAGCTGGGGAAATGGACAAGTAAGTGTGTTTTACTGGACATTTGCTCTGTCTTAAGAACCTCTGCCCAAATTGCTCTTATTTAGGTATTGGAAAGTTGCTGCAATGCACACTGGGAGGTTTAGAATTTAACAATCTCAACAATATTTTTTAAAATCTCAAGTTTATTCTCCCCCAAGGAGATGACACATTAAAAACTAGACTTTGGCAGCCTGGAGGCATTTTCTATAACTAGACACATGTTACTGTCCTGAATGAAATAGATACTTAATTCATATTCCTTCCTAATCCATGACAGCATCCAACTCTTAAAGCACTACAGCTAGCTGCCAGCCATGGAAATACCACAGACAAGTTAGAAAGGGATGTGGGGAGGTGAAGCCGACACCCAAAATGCCCATCTACATACTCGTGTGGAGAAGCAGCAAGGAGCATCCCTGAGAAGCAAGTTCTTAGAATGCCATAAAACCTGAGAATAAAGACTTCTCAAAATCTCAGTTCTTTATCTGAAAAATAGGAATTTAGAAAAAAATCATGAGTTACAATAAAAATTGAGTTTTACCGAAAGGGCACCAATGGCAGTGAGAAGACATGGAATTCTAAATGTCTGCCACTAGAGTCCCACTGCTGTGAGCAAACATACTCACAGAAGGAGATTTCTGTGGACCCTGACCTGGTGCCACTAGCATCCTCCATCAGGTTCATGAATCACAGGATAACTGTTCTAACTACTATGTCCAGCTGCTGCAAAAGGACAATGGACACAAATGTTCCTTAAGAAAATCAAGGTGAACTATAAATCAGAGATGAGGTATTTGCATTTCTCTTCTCTTTGAAGCATGACAGGAATGATTCTTCCAAAATAATAATGGCTGTCATAAAAAGAGCAGTCTTCTCTTCCAGAGTAAAATCACCAATGGCAGGTGATGTTCAAGCCAACTGCTTTATTCAAATATGTACCAGGAGAAAATTCCATCTTCTCCTTCTAGGGTTCTCCTGCGGACTCTCCCCCTCCAGTGTGGGTGACTTCAGGGCCTTTCCCTCTCTACTCTCTTCCTCTGCATTCTTCCCCCTTCATACTTTAGTAGAAAGGGGGAAAAGAGGAGGAGGGGAAGGAAAGAGGAGGCGTAAGAAATAGTCAAATGAAGTTGGGAGTTGGAGGGGTTAGTGTAATGTGTGTGGCTTCCACCACATGAGGGGTTAGTGTAGTGTGTGTGGCTTCCATCACATGAGGGGGTTAGTGTAGTATGTGTGACTTCCATCACATGAGGGGTTAGTGTAGTGTGTGTGACTTCCATCACATGAGGGGGTTAGTGTAGTGTGTGTGACTTCCATCACATGAGGGGGGTTAGTGTAGTGTGTGTGACTTCCATCACATGAGGGGGTTAGTGTAGTGTGTGTGACTCCCATCACATGAGGGGGTTAGTGTAGTGTGTGTGACTTCCATCACATGAGGGGGTTAGTGTAGTGTGTGTGACTCCCATCACATCTCATTGCATACATGTCTGAGATATTCAAAGAACAAAATAAGCCTACAATCATTCTTATTCTATGTGTGTTTTTTCACCATCATTCTTCCACAGAACTGAAAAGAATCAAAATCTTTATACCTGTGCCTACATTTACATTTGACAATATCTACTATAATCATAGCATTAACCTAGCCACAGCCTGGGACAATCAGCTTGCATGGAAAAGCAACCTTCAATAGACTTAAATACAAAATTAATTTTATCCCAAACTGTGAAAGATAAATTTAAATGATCTAACACAAAAACCTACTAGCAATGGTCACAAGCTAAACCAAATAAGTAGTATGGGCTGAGTAGAAGCTGTTTCGCTTTTAGTTCTTAAACAAACAAAAAGAAACATATAAGAAAACTACTTGGTTTTTTGAAAATTCAAAGTGAAAGCCTTGGGAAGTCTTTGACGGACAACTAAAAAGAAGATTTAAGCACCTTAGATCCAGAGATACAAAGATAAGAGAAAACATATATCATTTCTTTGTTTAGATTCAATTTATTTTTAAGAAATCAGGTCTCATTAGGGTTAATGGGTAATTAAGTGAGTTCAAGAGTGTAGTGTGTCATGATTGTATGTAAAATACAGGTGGCAAGAAAAGCCATTCATCAAGTATTATAGTTTGGATCTCCCTATATTTTCTGCAGAAAAGGACCACTCTCCCACACTCTGACTACACCATTTGTTGAACTGTCCCAAAGCCAGAACTGTCCCTTCCTGGTTTATTGTTGAATAGGGACATGGGAAATCATGCAAACAGTTTTGTACTTTCTTCAGAGGAGAAAAAAAAAAAAAAAAGGCCTAAACTCAAATATGGCCGTTATGGAAAGTGAAGTCTAAGCTGGTAGCAGAGCAGGCTGTGGCATCACAAAATACAAGGGCAGTAGACGGACTGCTGGTACAAGTCACAGCCAGAAGTGGGCTCCCATGGCTGATCTGATCTGTATGAGGCGAACAGATACAGAACCTTGTGATATGTTCCCTTCCTGAAAGTTATCCTAGCTCTGCTGTCCAGTTGTCTGGTACTATTTATCTAGAAAATAAAGTGAGAAATTAGATGCCGTTACAATTATCTACATTTTACACCATCTTCACTGTGGAGTCTTTGGTGACAATTCCCTCACTGCAACAATGATATGTGTAGTATATAGATAATTGTTCCTTGATGCTGGCGGAGAATAACTATAAGTGACTTATATTAGACAATGTCCTCACATGAAACCCTTCACCACCAAAGATTTAAAGCTTTCCAGAGCTTAGTAAAATCTCTAAATAAAACATATAAACCCCAGACTACTTGACAACTCTCTGTTGGAAACCTGCGGCCAGTTTGTATCTTTGTTCACACTGGGCACATGCCTTTCAGTTTTAAGGACTTTCTGGAAGCAAAGAGTGACACAAAATGCAACATGGATAAGGAATGGAAATAGCTTCAGACACGGCCCTTTGAACAAGCAAGCTGGGGAGATGCTGGGTCCTGACACTCACTGGTTCTTTGATGTAAATCTTCCAAACATGATCCATGTACTGCCAAATTTCCCCAATGTCCCTGGTAAGCTTCAAAGTTAATCACTGGTTAATCACAGTACTTCTACAATGGTTTTCTACCATTAGGTGTGTGTGTGTGTGTGTGTGTGTGTGTGTGAGAGAGAGAGAGAGAGAGAGAGAGAGAGAGAGAGAGAGAAGGAGGGAGAGGGAGGGAGAGGGAAGAGAGACAAGGAAGGAGGGACTGAATGAGAGTGCCCATTGGGCTTTAAAACAACATATTGTCCCTTACTTATTTGGTTTGAAAATCAAAGGGAAATAATGAGTTAAAATGCTTGGGATTGTGGTGAGAAATTCTGACTTCAGTAACCTTTTTATGTATAACTCATTTAACTCTGGAACATCTGCAGGACAGCTGTTGCCCAGGTTCACAGTAATCTTTCATTACACACCACCTCAGAATGAGAAACAGACACCCTTGGAAGTATGGTATGCATGTGCATGTGTGTAATTTGTAGGAAATCTAATTGATGAAGCTTAAGTAGGAACAACGGCCAATGACTTGAACCCATTAAAGCAATATGAGTATGAATATTCACCAGGGATACATTGGGAAAATGTTGAGTTAATGACTCAGAAGATAATTTTTGTCATATTGTCTTGGAAATAAAAATTCCATCGGCTGTCTTCAAAAACACACAAAATAAATGATACGACCCCATATACAGCGGGGCTGGAGAAGCATGGACTCCGTGGAGAATCAGCGTGATTGTTCTTCTGCTTCCAGTGATGTGGATTTCAGCATCTGTTTCTCCTTGCTCTTGTCCTTTTTCTGGCAGAGATTTACCTCTTAAAACAGAACGTTTTCACCGGTGTGTTTCAAATATATTATTTCAAGGATGCCTATTCTTTTAGGAAAACCAAAACCATTCTTTACCTTTGTGGACATTTTTTATGAGTTGTTTTATATTTGATGATAATAGAATCTCACAGATCAATAAATGTGAACGATACCAAATCAAAAAGTTTCTTTGTATAAAACTTATCAGAGCTTTTAATTTACCAATGTATAGTCTGGTTCTAGGTGGATTCTGTTTTCTCTGGTTGGGTCTTCCACAAGATTAGAACATGTTTGTTTTGTTTTGTTTTTAATTAATTGGGACTACTCTATGTGTATTCTTTTTCCATACTGTTGGCATTTAGTCTAGGCTCCGCCCCACTGTTACCTGGTAACAGCTAGGTGTGCCTGGCTCACTATAAAAGGAGCTGCTGGACCCCTCCTCACTCTCTTGCTCTCTTGCTCTTGCTCTTGCTCTAGTTCCTTACCCTCTTTCTCCCCATTCCCTTTCCCCTTCTCTCCATGTGCTCATGGCCGGCCTCTACTCCTCTTCTCTCTCTCTCTCTGTCTTTCTTTTAACTCCCTTCCCTATTCCCAGAATAAACTCTATTCTAGACTACACTATCCTGTGGCTGGTACCTCAGAGGGGGAAGGGATGCCTCAGCATTGGTCCACAGAGGCATCCCCTTGCCCTACACCTTACCACACTTCCGAGAAACATATCTCTGGTCTCTTTCTTTTTATAAACTACAACACATATCACTAAAAATATTTGACAGATTTGAGGCAGCCTTCAGTAGTAATAGGTTGATATGTCATAGTGACTTTCACAAAGCATCTTTTCTCTTCAATCTACAGGACATTTTTGACAAGATGAGAAGAAAAAAATCAATTTCCTTTTGAGGGATCAATGTAACAATACCCAAGTTATTGCTGCCAATTGGAAACCCATTGTCATCTTATTTCTGTAAGTATGGTTTTGGAATTATTATTTTACTCAACTTTTATTAAACTGCTACCACTTGGTCTTATTAAAAATCTGAAAACATCTTTATTATCAGCTGTGTCACAAGGGTCAGGTCATATCTAAGAAATGTCACCAAAATGAAAAGGAAAGACAGGAATCTTCTACTACATACCGAGACTATGAGTCAGTCAGCTATGAGGTACCATGAGCTTAATGAGGCAGAGTATAAATGAAACAAAGGGCAGGCAGAATAAAGACAGGAACTTTCAGCTGGAAAGAAACAGTCCTCGGTTGAAAGTTTTAAGCTTTTATTAGGCAGGGTGAAGTTACACCTGTGAGAGGGTAGCCTGGTCTGTTACTGTTAGCAAGGCATAGGTTTGAAGGTAAAGTCTTGAATGGCTAAAGAAACAAAGAAGCTGGGGAAATGCAATAAAATAAATGGAGATCAGAGACTACATTCAGGTGGGAAAATGAAAAAAAGTAAAAACAACCTAGAAATTCTGAAGACCTATAAAAGGGTTATTCTCTATCTGGAAAACATGCCTCAGGCATACATAACGTTATGGCCTTGAAGGCTGCTGTCCCATACCCAATATTCCTTATGTGACCTAATAAATGTGCCCAAAGAGAGCTTTTGAAGCTACACAGAAAATACTGAAGCCCAGACATATGTCAATGCCAGTCCCCAGCAGGCCAGCCCTAAGGCAAAATATTCTGGAACACCTGGTTGGCCAGCAAACATTCTTTGACGGCAGCAGCTTGGGACCCAACAGGCATTTATTCCAACCTCTCTGGTAGTTTCACACAGTAAAGAAGCCATCAAATAATATTGGCTTCATCTTTTGAAGCATTGGTTTTGATCCACCTAAGAGGAAATGTTTGAGGGGAGAGATGGATGAGAGGAGTGAGTGGGGATAATGTGTTTCACAGCTTAACATCAAATGTCACTGGAAAAATAGCCAGAAAGCAATTCAGAGTAAAAGTATGTGCCTTCTGGCTAAGTAGGCAGTACCTTTTTTATTGCAAAATGGAAATAAACAGTCCAGCTCATTTATACCATAAAAGGGCAATCCACAAATAACCCAAATCCCAAAATAAAGGCATTGCCCAACATACTAAGACATGATTCAGAAAGGTCTTGACTTCAGACTTTCCTCAGTGGCCATGACAATGGATGCACAGGGGTTCTGATTAAGTAAAAAGTTGCCAGTAATCCGGAGCCAACGCCAGAGAAGAACATTTACAGCCAACGCACTCTTCTTCCTGAGCATTGTTTATTTGGCCATTGTCGTCCAATTCTCACAGTGCTTAGATACTAAAATCCACATCCTGACCTGATGCCTTGACAAAACATATATACAAACCTATGTACATATATACATTCATTCATAATAACAACATTCAAACTAAAATTAAGTGAAATGCACCTCTGTAAACATGTCCTATTCAATGCACAATAGTTTACCAAAGGGAAAAATAAATCCAAGTGAGCAACACCTACAATAAGCAGATGCCGAGTTGGCAGAGGAAAGGAAGAAATAATAATGGTTTCTATCTATCCACTGATTCGCTAGTGCATTGAGCACCTACTACATTAGGCACTACAGATAAAGAAGGGAAGAAAAATGACCACCTAGAACTAGAAAGAATGCAACAGGCTCATCACTGTAGACTCCTCTGTGAAAACTGAGGTATTTGCATTAATACATTTAAATTTTTTAAAGCCTCTATATCAGAGGCGTCTCAGACATTTTGTATCACTTAATCCTAAAATGTAGATGAGGAACTCAACCATAGGAAAACACAAAGTCAGAAAGGTTGTGTTTGGTTAAAGCCTTCTCCTAGAAAAGGTGGGAGTAATGAACATTTGTTAGATGGCTATTTACACCACTGAATAAAGTAAAGGCAATAGACCAGAAGCGTTTCCATGGTTACCTAGCCTCCAAACATCTACATCCCTATATCGAACATCGGACAAGACAAGTAGTCTCTCTTTAAAACAAACCAAAGTGAGCAGAAAATGCCATTGCCCACTGGAAGCAAGCGTTTTTCAAAGTCCAAGTATAAGAAGTATGCATGCTTCATAGGTACAACCACAGCTATTAAAATATCAGAAAAGGTGTAAATATGTGGGTCCCACTGAGTAAGAACTGACTGTGTTCAGATGTTCTTCTGGCATAAGTCTCCATGTGTGATGAAGATAGCTCGATACGCTACTCTCACGAGGAGGAAACAATCACAGGAAGCAAGTGAGCAAGGGAGCTGACCTTCCTACAGGTTCTTCACAGAACATTAAACTGAGCAAGGGAGCTGACCTTCCTACAGGTTCTTCACAGAACACTAAACTGAGCAAGGGAGCTGACCTTCCTACAAGTTCTTCACAGAACACTAAACTGAGCCATAGGATGGAGAGAGGCTATGGCCTCAGATCATGTGCTCGGGGAAGACCTGTGAGTAACAGACAGCTGAACTGAGAAATGAGACTCCCAGGAGAGGGAGATCTGAGGCACAGGATTTTAGCCAGGAAGAGAGTAGCATTAAGGGCAGAGGCTCTAGGTGGGAGTACATAGGTTATGCAGAAAGGAAGTAGTCCTGGCCAGAGGAGACCAGGAACCACCCGGAGTTAGACAAAGGGATGGAGAACAAAATTGGATTTTAGAACTAATCACTAGAGAATCCAGTGAAAGATTTTAGTTAAGAAACTAAAGTCATCTCATTTCAATAAACAGTTTTTTAAAGCAGTTCCCAGAGCCTCAACTACAGAAAAGACTGCTCTTTAAGGCAGCTGGCTGCATATCTAATGAATCGAAATGAAGAGTCTGATTAATGTGTCAAAGCAAGGTGTGCCTTTCACAGGTGCTTCTCTGAATGTAATAATTTGCAATTTCCTCTTAGATCCTGAGAACAAAAGATCTTTAGCAACTTTGAAGTGAGAGGGTGAAGGTGGCAAACCTCCAAGCTTAGGCTGGCATCTATCACAGTTACCATTACAGATGCAAGTATATTAGACAGGCTTAAGACACAGCAGGAGCATTAGAGCATCCTCCATGTTGTCTTCTGGGAAACAGACTCAGGGAGCCAACAACCTTTTCCTTTTTTTTTTTGGTTTTTCGAGACAGGGTTTCTCTGTGTAGCCCTGGCTGTCCTGGAACTCACTCTGTAGACCAGGCTGGCCTCGAACTCAGAGATGCGCCTGCCTCTGCCTCCCAAGTGCTGGGATTAAAGGCGTGCGCCACCACTGCCCAGCTCATTTTCCTCTATTTCTCTATTTCTAATCGCCACCCCAATGGCTAGGGATAGTCTTATGGGACTGTTCAAGAATATCCTCTGTGTGTTGAGAACAAAAATAGCAGACTTTAGGCTACTTTTTTGAAGCATGAAACTACATTGTGTGTAATAATCAATCATGTTATTTATTCAGTTCATCATTGGGAACCATTAAACAATTTCCCATGTATTGGATTATATATTCACCCAAATATTCCATTTACTAAAAGTGGGCACATGTTGCTTTTAGGTGTTTAATTTTATGTAAAGGCATGTTTTGTCTCCATGTAAGTCTATGAAACACAGGTATGCAGGCCATATTAGGGTGTCTGGTTTCTTGGAACTGAGGTTACAGTTTCTTGTGAACCACCAGATCCTCTGGAAGAGTAGCCAGTGCTCTTAACCAATAAACTATCTCTCAAGCCCCAGGCATATGTTTTAGGCACTTTTAATATTACTGATTTATACACCTTGCCACCGGGCATTTCTTCCTAAGAGTACAATGCTCTTTGTGAGTACCGTGTCATTAGTCCTGAGAGAGTCATCACCACTCTCCACATGCTCTGTCAATAAGGAGGCAGATTCACTGAGCCAGGATGTTGTACAGCTAGTTAAGGGCAGACCATGGATGAGTCCCTGGTTTCACTTGAACTGAGTGGATGATATTTTGTCCCATCCGCCTTAAACCAATACACCAGTCAATAACAAATAAGCAACCCAACATCAGCAGATTGTTGGCTCTTACAACTCTCCACAGGCATTTGGGCCACTGCCGAGCTAGGAGCAGTTTGCAGTGCTTTGTGAGGTTGTAGCCCCTTGATATCTGAGTTCTGTTTTCCAGCTGCACTCACAAACAGTGGAACAGTCCTGGAGACTCTCCATCCAGAAATGTGGCCTCTTTGCAGCATTTTTGTGGTTGCCTTGAACTCCCATCAGTCTCTGAATGGGCCCCAGTATCTATTTTTAAAATATTAAAATGGATATTTCAACTTAGAAATAATTCATGAGTTGGGTTGTTTTAATTAATGTTATGTTCTGCATGAGCCAAATAATTAACGTTTATGGTATTAGCCTACCTAACTATCTAGGTCCAGGACAAAAATCTTCATTTTGTCATGTACAACAGAAAGTCCTATGCATCATTCCCAAATCATCTTCAATTATTTATTTATATTAATTAAAATTTTCAAATTGTGTGTATTTATGGAGCACAATGTTTTAAAATATGTATATATTAAAATGCTACATAAAATTGATTAATATTACTTCACATGGTTACTTTTTTGTTTTAAGAGCATTTAAATTCTATTTTTAGTGATTTTTTTCAACCATAGATTATTCAATAAATTTCTTGCTTTGATCCTCTCAACTGAAATGTTATAACCCTTGATCATCTTTTTATATTTCTCAGTAAACTTCAGTTTTGGTGGTCACCATTCTGATCCCTGTGTCTATGAGTCTAGCTTTTTAGTTTCCATGTAAAAGTGAGATCATGCGATGTTTACTTTTTCCTGGCTTGTTTCTCTTACCATAATGTCCTCTTATTTACAATAGGTTATTCCTGTAAATAAGACTCTTTTTCTTTTAAAGTCTGACTAGCTTTCTATAACATTATACATAGATACCACATTTTCTTTATTTCTTCACCCACTGGTGGACACATGGTGACAATGAACAGAGTGGTTCAAATGTCCCATGTGCCAGGTTTATTTCCTTGGTTCATGTCCTAGTTAGCATGAACTGTAATTTTGAAACATCTTAGAGTTGTCTGAAAGGAAAGTCCCAACTAAGGAGTGTCTACACAACCCTGGCCTATGTGAATGTTTGTGGCAAATCATCGTAATTATGAACTGATACAGGATGACCCAGCCCACCCTCCCTAGGCCAATGGTCCTGGGATACATAAGAAACCTAGTCAAGCATGAGCCTGGGAAGAAGCAAGAAAGGAAACTATAAAATAGAGTTCCTCCAAGACCTCTGCTCCAGTTGCTACCTCCAGGTTCCTGTCTTGAGTTATATAGATTGAAACCTAGAAGTGTAAGCCAAATGAACCCTTTCCTTACCGACTTGTTTTCTATCAGTGCTTTATTGCAGAAACAAAATGAAACTAATACAGAATGTATAATGCTTAGGAGGTTTCAGGGGGTAACAACGTAATCTAATTTTCAAGTTTTCAAGGCTCCTCCTCTGACTTACAATCTATCAATAGTGCACAATAATTCTTGTGTCTTGACATTGTTGCTACACACACATCATTTATCTTTTTGATAAGAACCATTGTAACAGGTATAATGTGCCATCTTGTTGTGGTTTTCATTTGCATTTCCCTGATGATTAATGGTGTTGAGTAATCATGTATCCTTTGGCCCTGTGTCTTCTCCATTTTTACATCATTGCTTGCTTTTTGCTACCATTTGGGTTCTTGATATGTTTCTTAATATTAAATCCTTTCCAATTGTCTAGTTTGCAAGTATTTTCTCTCATTGTCTGGTTGTTTCTTCACTTTGTTAATGGCAGCCTTCACTGTACAGCTTTTTAATGCCACTTTATATGATATCATTTCCACATTTGTTGTTAAGAGATTGAGACACCATTCCATTCTGTACATGATCATGTAGTTCACTCGGAACCATTACAGAAGTGGTTCTTGCTTCCATCATATGGTCTTGGCATCTTATTATCATGCTTCATCATAAACATATATGTTAAGTTCTTGCTGTCCATTTTATTCCATCCATCAATACCAGGACATTGCTGTTTTGATCACTACAAATATACAGCACATCTTGAAATCAGGTAACATGGTGTCTTTGTCTGTTTTCTTTTTGTTCCATATTGCTTTGGTATTTAGTGTTGTCTGTGGTTCCACACAAATTTTAGGAGTTTTTTTTTTCCCTATGTCCATGAAAAATGTCATTGGAATACTGATAAGGAATATAGTGATATATATTAAACCCAGATATATATAGATACATAATCTGTTCAGCTTCTTTCATTAATGTTTTATAGTTTTTGATGTCAGTCTTTTACTCCTTTGCCTAACTTTAGCCATAGGATTTCATTTATTTTGTAATTATTATAAATGGCTTTGTGTTCTAGACCTTTTCTGAGATTTTGTTTTTTCCTTGTGCATCTGAGGCCGATGCTTTTGTGAAATAATTCTGTAATTAGCAACTTGACTGAATTCATTGACAACTTCAATATATTTTTCTAGGAAGTCACTACAATACCACGACAAATAAAGCAAGCTACCAACATCGAAGAAGCATGAGAAAAAGAGGCCGATAGAGACCATTCTGATATTGGATTGATGTGACTGCATGTGGTTTTCCTTACCATATTCAGCCATTTGATTTAATGAACTAATAAAGTCTGCACTTTTACCTGGCACTATAGATCAAAAGTTGGGTCTTGCACATTCTAGGCAACTGTTTTATCCCTTGATCTAAAACTCTAGCTCCGAGATGCCCTTTCTTTCCCTCTCTTGACTAATTATAATGACTACAACTTCTAGTTCTGTGGTGAACAAAAACAGCAAGAGTGGGCATGCTTGTTTTTGTTCCTGGTTTTAAAAAGAAATCTTTCAAAATGTCTACCATTGACTTGGATGTTAGCCCTAGGCTTGTACTATGTAGGCTTTTTCATTGCTAATTTGCTGAGGCTTTTTAATCTTAAGATGAAAGAATGTTGAACTTTGTCCAATGTTTTCTCTGTAGTTTCTGATATAACCAGAAGTTTTGGTCCTTCATTCTGCTGATGCAGCATCCTGTGCTCACTGATTTACCTGGGTTTAATCCTCCCCATATCCCAGTTTGATTTCTGGATTGTTTGTTTGTTTGTTTGTTTGCTTGCTTTGTTTTGTTTAGTTTTGTGAGAATTTCTGTGTCTATGTTCAGTGGCAATATCAACCTGTAGCTTTCTCTCATTATTGGTTTCTGGTCAGGTTTTGATATCAAGGTAATGCTGGCTTCATACAATGAGTTAAAATATATCTCTTGCTCTTCAGTCTTCTGGAAGAGTTTTAGAACTATTGGTGTTCTTGATAATTGATAATATTGAGCAGTGATGCCAGCAGGTTGTGGGCTATTCTCATTGGAGTATTTTATCTGTAAGATACTATTCATTGAGTTGCAAAAGAACCACTCAATGTAGTACCTAAACATCAGCACTAAAATACTGTGCAGAGATTCTCCTTAAACCCTCTGAGTGTGCACTGATGATGTTCAAACATATTAGGGATACTCTTAAATTAGGGAGGAAGTGAATAGAATCGAAGTGATCTTGACAGACCATGCAAAAAAACAGGAATAGTGAGGACTCAATCTGATCTTATACCTGGTTTCAATTCTTCAAGAATCATTGAGTTTGTGAGCCCCAGAAATTACCCATGGTGTTGCTTAGAATCCGGAGCATCCTTTGTCACCACGAGTGGATCTTCTCAGAAGTCCTCTCAGGGAGTTCATCTGTGATGAGTGAAAGGGTTTGCAAGATCTTACATATCATTCTACTTTCCACAAAACCTTGATGGATTCTCAAGATGCCTGATTGTTGACCTTGGTTATGTTTAAGCTATGTTTCACTCTCAGGTAGGAGAAAGAATTCCTGAAACTAGTCTCAGCACATTCCTGGCACAGACAGATCAAAAAGGTGTGCAAAATCTTATATTCAAAATGTAGAATTAGTCTTAAAATATGAACCCTTATAAAAAGAATACATGATTTGAAAGCAAAATATATTGTATATACCAAATATGAGATATAATAAAAGATAAAGTTAGAAAAATGGGGTTCAGATATAAATTCTGTCATTTTCCATTGACATCAATTTGGACAGCTTATATATCCTGGCTCTCGAGTTCTTCATTTGAAAAATAAAATGTAAAAATTAAAAGCTGTATCTTCACAGAGATTTTATAAGAATTAAAGGAGAATGAGATACTAATCAGGTATATTGATACCTTAAACTAGTCAAGTCCATATTGCTAAATCTATCAAATAACTGTAAGTCTTAATTTCACCCCATCTATTAGCCATTTTCCACACCACTGCCCCCTCCCTCATTCTTCAAATATTTTCTTTACTTGAACTCTTGGATACCACATTCATTGGATTTTTGCGTTCCTATTTTAAGTAGAATGTCTTGGTTTGATTTGCTGTTTCCTCTATATCTTTGTGGCATCTTATCATCTGAGTGTTCTCTGAAGTAAGGGAAGCCCAGCATAAGAAATTCAAAGCCAAAATTCTCAAGCGTACAAAATGGAGAGGGTCAAGGTTGGCCTGCAGATAGAAGAGCTAGCTGTCCCTTGAGAAAATGACATGCTCTTCGTGGATGTAGTTGCATGTGATGCTCTGAGAGTGGATGGTATAGACTGTGATCATATAGAAGGGGTTGTCTGGAAGAATCCCCACTTCAGTCTGAATGTACCCATCAAGGGATTTGACATGACTAAGGCAATGAAAAGAGAATGAAGAAAAATCAAACATTCAAACACACAGAAATATCTGTGAATCTGGCAGATGGACTAGGCACTTTGCTGGAGAAACCACGGCATGCAAGAAACTGGATGTGGTTACATAGACTTGAACAAGGAGACTGGGTAAGTGCATACAGCTAAACAAAACTCTTGGTATCCACACATGGGCCAAAAGAGAATGCTTGGCCATTACCCTCTGGGTCTGCGGCTAGGATCTACCATGGTCATGTCAACAATGTACATTCTCAAAGGACCTTACACACTCAGAGCTTTCTATATATCAATAATGTTATATCTGACACAAATCCACTTAAGGAAGATTTTGATATTGTCAAAATCCAGCCTGGAACCAGTGATTTAATATCAAAGATATCTGTTAACAAAAACATTTATGTCAGTTTTGTTTATTTGTTTGCTTATTTGTTTGTTTGTTTGATGAATTTGGACTTGAGGTAGACTCAGGGACAAAGGGGTCAAGCAACTTAATTTGAGCACCTAAATTTAAGTCCCAAGGGTGTAGGGCAGAAAAAGAAGGACATACATAATATGTGCTAGACAACAGACACAGTGAAGGTCAATGACCAGTTTAAATCCTTGGGTTCTAACAGGTATATTGATTCCTCAAAGTGATGGACTTTTGCTAAGTAGCTTCCTAGGCATTAGTAACTTTGAAGGCCATTAACGATAGACTTCTTTCTTTTCGTTGGGTTTTTTTCCTGTTTTCCTGGTAAAAGTAAAAAGAAAATTACCACAACTGCAATTCTTTAGTCAACCTTGTCAAACGAAAGGAATACCTTCAACCTTCTGGTCTGCTTTGAAGATTAAGACATTATATATTTTGGTCTCCTCCCATAAAAGTTAATCCATTTGGGCCTGTAAATCACCTGGTTTCTTCCTTCTTTCTTTTCCTCTTCCAGATACTGACCAAAACCGAAGCATTCTTTGACATACTGTGCTTTCTCACCTTTGCCTCCCCTTCTGCCATGCATGCCAACCTCCATTACTGAACATGTTGGCTTTCTTGGACCCTGACTCAAAGGGCATGGCTTTCTACACCACATCTCCCCTTTCTTGACTGCTTCTGAGAGTACAGCCTGCCTACCTTTTCCCCTTCTAAATTTCCCTCTGTCCATTTTGAGAGAACCCCATTTTCTCTGGTAATATTTTTACCTCATCTTCCAAGAATTCAGCTCTATTAAGTACTAAAACTTCTGTGTAGAATTATCTTGATTTGTAAATTCTGGTATACTTGAAATCTGAGAGAATACTAAATCCAAAGGTTATAACAGATACTTATTACACACTTACTTTATTCCAAGCATTTGTGTATGAAATTCACACTGGTAATGTCATTATAGGACCATTATTATGGGCTAATTTTACAAGTAAAAAAAAATTGAGCCTCCAAAGATGGTTGAATCAAGCGTGGCTAGCAAGCAGAGACAAATGATCAGCCTGAGTCCTTGGCCTCCTGTGCCTGGGCCCAGTGCTCTAGACTCCACCTACCTGCCGGCTGAGACACAGCTGCAATGTGATCCCTGACTAAAGTGATGGTTTGTGTCCCTCATTCAAATATGTATGAACACTGAGAAGGGACAAACACATCATTATGTTAAATGCATGTCTGCTAAGATGCAATGATTCACCATTTTAGTAGTTTTATTGCCACAAATCATACATTATATAACTATTCTAAGCTAATCAACCCCAAACCTATTACTGTCAGAAAGTTCTTGTGCTCCCTCAGTAAAACACATTGTCCTCATTCTCTCAGAGGTTGGATTTAACATCTGTACTTATTGGGGGTGGGGGGGGGCCCTCTGCAAACTACTCTTAAATCTTTTAAGAATATAGCCACACAAAAGACCAGCCCTACTAAGAGGTCCAGGACAGTGCAGGAAAACCACTGACCATGTATTAGTTAAGGTTTCTACTTTTGTGACAAAACCCCACGGCAAAAAACAAGTTGGAGAGGAAAGGGTTTATTTAGCTTACACTTCCATATTGTTGATTATCATTGAAGGAAGTTGGGATGAAAATTCAAACAGAGCAGGAACCTGGAGGCTAGAACTGATGCAGAGGCCATGGAGAGGTGCTGCTTCCTAGGTTTTTTCACATGGCATGTTCAACCTGTTTTCTTATTTAACCCTGGGCCACCAGCCCAAGGGTGGTACCACCCACAATGAGCTGGACCCTCCCGCATCAATTATCAATCAAGAAAATGCACTAAAGGCCATTCTGATGGAAGCACTTTGTTGACCTTCCCTTTTCCAAAATGACTTTAGCTTGTGTTTATGTTCGCCCCAAGAGAATGTATTTCATCAATGAGAGGATCAGTATTTCTGTCTGCTTCTATTGAAAACTGAAGGGAGGGACAGTGGGCCAGCAGTCTTCTTTCTCTCCTTTCCACACACTTGCACACCCTCCAGGTTTTTAGTAACCATACTCCAGCGTTCCCAGAACCATAGCAACAATCAATCTGTAATCAAATGGCATGTACAGAGTTCTTCAATCACATGCACTAGCCCACCATGCTGATCACTATGAGACCAGACCCACTGCTGGACAGTAGGGGGCACTATGCTCTCAACCCTGTAACCCTGCCAATAGCTATACCCACCGGAAAGAGGAAGTATCAATTGTCCACTCCTCTGCAGTCTTCTTTTCTTCATATAGTCTGGCCTAGTCCACATCTACTGTTACAACTGCTTCCCCCTTAAGTTTTGTTTTGCTTACGTAAACCAAAGCTTTTTAAAAGCCAGCACCAATTATTGTGACTGAGGTGGAATGCTCAGCAAATTATATCTCATTTTAAAACAATAGTATCCAAAAACCAGAACTTAGGGAGCAATCCTAGATCTACAGTTTAATTGGAAAAAAAAAAAACTATCATGCCGTGTTGCTGCATTAACTTTTCTTGGAAGACAAGAACAAACATCCATTCACACCAGACAGAACATGAACAGACCAAACTGACCATTCCACAAAGTCTAACTGGATTCACTGGGCTTATTCATGGAGCATGAGTTATGGGTTACTTACCAAATCATGGGTAGTCCTTTACCAACAGCTACATTACCATGAAGTCCCACCACATCATAGGTATGGCAACTAGGCCAAGGTAATCTCTATTTCAAACTAGAGGTGGGATAATTATGCTATGCCAAAAGGGGACAAGTCAGATGCCTTAGCTCTTAATCCATTCCTACACACTCAAGCCAGGAGCAAAGACCTGAACAAGAGAGCCCATGTGAGGGTCTAGGTGACACTATAAGATCCTTGCTATTAAGGCTCTTTTCCCTGGGTCTAGGTTGTACTTGCTCAGATGAAGGAAAGTGTTCTTATCCAATGCTAAAAGACTTGTACAGACCAATGGCAACCTAGTAACTACATAGTGGCAGCCACTTCGTCCTTCTCTGTGGTCCCCTACCCCATGCCGGCTCCAGGCTGGGAGTTCAGACCTGATGCCCCTGAAGGCGTGCCACAGGAAGCCACATACAGCGTGGCCCTCCAGCTAGGCTGGCTCCTTTTGTTAAGCAACTACCACCACCCGCCTCCAAGTCTCTGCTGCCGCCCTGCCCAGAGCTGCCCAGACATTCCAGGAAGAGGATGGGGGCTCCACGTGGTCTCCAAGATGGAGCCAGGGGCCCCGGGAACGGGATGGCAGGGTGGATGGGAAGCCCTGCTATAACCTAAGACTCTAAGCATTAAACCTAGGGGCCTTGAACAGAAACATGTCTTGGCCTCCATTATTCACTCCTATACAGCTCCAGCCACCTCCTCAGAAACCCAGATAGCATAAGCCGCAGGCTGTCTTACAGAATCCCACAGATGGCCCCTGAGAAGCGACCTGAGTACAGGTGGATAAACTGAGAGAGCACTGTCTTGGTAGAGCTCTACAGGAAAAGTTTAAGGGGGAGGATACAGGGAACTTTCTGGATAACACTTGAAATGTAAATGAAGAAAATATCTAATAAAAGTTGAAAAAAAAAAAAAAAGAAGACGTATCCGCAAGGTGAGCAACAGTATACATGGCTAGCGCTGGCTTTAAATTCTACTTTTTTTTTCAATATTTTTTATTAGATATTTTCTTAATTTACATTTCAAATGCTATCCCAAAAGTTCCCTCCCCCCTCTCCCGCCCTGTTCCCCTGCCCACCCACTCCCACTTCTTGGCCCTGGCGTTCCCCTGTATTGGGTTTTTTTTTAATTGTTGCAGTAGGTGCAAAGGGATACGGGCTAGACTGACTTCAGCGTCTGCACAGTGCTGATGATCAGCTAGGGGTTGACAGTGTAAAATGGGAGTGAAAAAGAATTCAGGCGGGTGTCCACAGTCTAGAACTGCATTAGGCGAGAGGAATAGGGCTTAAAAATATAAAAGAAAATAAAAATAGCAAAATTCAAAAAAGAAACAAAATAAATATGAGAGATTCAAGAGTAAAGGAAAATGGATTTTTGGAGCTCTCCCAGGGACCGAGAGAGACCAGGGGATGCCCTGTCAGCTCTCTCTGGCCCTCTGTGGGAGAGGTTCTCTGCTGTCCTTGTGTTGTCTGTGTTTGGTGCACCAGTCTGTCCACATGTTAAGGTCCACGTGTCAGTTCATGTTTCTTGTTTCATTGTCTGAATAACTGATTGTTCTGTGTTTCATGTTGGAAAACGAAAAATGGTTGGAACTTTACCTGCTAAATCAGTCTCCAGGGGAGGCTGGCAAAGGCCCTGTGTTTTAGCCAGGGCTCAAGCAAGGCTGGGAGAGGCCCTGCTGAAAAAAAAAACGGTTTTAAAGGGAGTCTGCAGCTTCTCGGCTCTATGGCAAGGAAGCTGAGAGTTGGTTTCTCCTAGAAAATCCTCTGCATTTGGGTTCAGAAATTGACAGAGTGCTTTTTATCTTGAAATTATAGCTAGAAAAGGTAAAATTCTTTGATTGGTCTAATTTATAAGACTAGTATAGCCACTTAATTTGTTTTCTGATCGGTCTTAAAGGTGAAAATATGCTCTGCATGTCTTGGTCATAGAATGATGGCTTATAAATTAGTGGGCATGGAGCAGCACAGAAAGCTAGGCCTCTAGGATACTTCTAAATTCATAACTAGTGCTGGAATCATTTCAAGCGCTTGGCATAAACAAGCCCAGAAAACTGGTCCTCAAAAATGCTTCCAATTGATATATTTTATGTATTTCTTATCCTAGAAAGTAGACTTATGGAGATAAGATTTAAAACTAAGTCTCTTGGGGGATGGTGAGATGGCTCAGCGGGTAAGAGCACCCGACTGCTCTTCCGAAGGTGATAAGTTCAAATCCCAGCAACCACATGGTGGCTCACAACCATCTGTAATGACATCTGGCTCCCTCTTCTGGAGTGTCTGAGGACAGCTACAGTGTACTTACATATAATAAAATAAAATAAATCTTTAAAACAAAAACAAACAAACAAAAAAAACCTAAGTCGCTTTAGTGAAGCATTAAAATTTGCACTGTCATGTGTTCATAAATTGGCAGCCAAACTTCGTAACATGACAGTGATGTTTTTGATATTGGTTCTAAAGATGATAAATTGTTTTTAAATTGGGTTTTGCTTTCCTGTCTCCAGGGAAATTCCACCTACCCAGGTGTTATTTATTACAAGGTGCTGTAAGATTTATAAAAGTATTCCAAGCTGGCTTGCCTACTTCTTAAAAAGTTATTATAGATTGGAAAGTTTGTTTTTTCCTTTACATTCTGATAGTTGTAAAGGGTTTCTAGTGAGCTTATAATCACTGAAAAAATTTTAAGTTTAGGTATAGCTAATAGCCTTACATTATGTAAGAAATGTTTTTTGTTTTGCTTCAAATAAAGAAAGCTAAGAGTTTGAATCTTTCAGTGTATGCTGTTCCTAAGTGGAAACTTTTGTTAGTAGCTATTTCAAATTTTTGCACTCATGCAATGAGCTTTAAAGTTCTGGGGAGTAATAGTTGCTCCAGAAAAGAGCCCAGATAGCTCATCAGACTTTTAACCTGAGAGTCCAGGGTTCACGTCCCTGTTCTGACAGAAAAATTTCAGAAACAAAAATAATACTTAGGGTTTTAGTTGTACTTGGAAATTGTGGTACAGAAAATCTTAGAAAGAAAAAATTCACTTCAAAATTTTATTTTCAAAAGCTTCTAGGAGATTTTATTTGGCCAAGACCTCACTTAGAGTCTTAAGATGACTCAAACCTTTGTTGGGTGTTATCTGGAAAGACAAAATTTAATTGGTAAAGTACAAAAGACTTTACAGAAAATAAAGAAAGCCTTTTTAATTGTTATCAATTACAATCTATGGTAATTGAATACTAGCTACTTATTTTAGTTATGGTTATTAAATGTGCCCATAGCAATTCTCTGGCAATAGAAAACATTAATGTAAAATCATCTTTTTTTAACCTCAAAGTAAAGCTTGAACATCCTATTAAGGCTGTGGTGATAATTAAGAAATGTACAGTAAATCCTTATATCTTAGAAAAATTACAACAAATGTTGTGTCTTAAAAACCTGACAAAGTGTCTGTTCCTTATTCCAAACAGCAATTAAATTGGTTATTGCAAAATATTGATATGTGGCTTATTGCATGCCATCATTTTAAATAAATTTGATAATCATTATCCTAAAGATAAGTTAAAAATTGTTTTATGCATTTTTATACCTTCTAAAAGTTCATACATTCATTCTACCTACTGTATTTAAAAACAGCCCTTCTATGGGAGAAAAGTATATATAAATTAGATCATACATTTATTTTTTTGAGTTTCCTCCTACTTTAGCACAGATAATTAAATTGTTTGCTGCAAATGGTGCTTTAAAATGTTAAATAATTAAACTTTAATTTGTATATTAATAATATATATATATATATATATATCAGAGCTTACAATTGCTAAAATTATTTGACCCTCAAATATTATTAATTTTCAAACTTGCAATTGTTTAAGCATGTACAATTCATAAGAATAAATGCTGTTCTTTTAAAAGGACCGTCTTTAGATATTTAAGAATTTGCTCTAGATTGCCTGGATAAAACCTCTTAAAGTAATACCATGCTAAATTTATATTTCCAGGGAGATTATAGGCCTTATACAAGAATAATTGGCCAGATAATCTCATTCCTTACATCATCAAAATAGTAATGACTTAAGATAATGTTTTGATATTTTTATACTGTGTACTGAATAAATCAATATAGAGCTGTGCCTTGCTATGAGAAACTCCGTTTCACAAGTGTCATCTGACTCCATTTTCAAGATGAAGGCTGACTCTGTGCCTGGGCAGCCATATGAAATGTGTCATCTGTCCAACTCCATCCAGGCAGCACAGAATGATCAATGACTTTTCCTGAGCGGAGAAATGGTGCCACCCTATATATTTGTCAGAGTGACTTGTGTATGTACCAATGGGTATATAAAAACACACCAGGAAAAGCAGGCCCAAGAACATATTAGACACAGAAGGCCTAAGAAAGGATGAAGGCTTCTTGTGTGGACTCCACAGAGAGGAAGATGCAAGTCACTGCGCTGGTGACAACTCTACTGACCTGTCACATGACCCATGGGTAGAGAACTTTTAACTCTTCCAGGAACTTCAGCTCTGCTCAGCCCCTGCCATTAACACTTCTGACTAGTCTTCATATGCTCATCATCTGCTTTATTTGTCTGAACATGCCGCCCATCCATCACCCTGTTCAGTTGTGTGGGTGCACTTCTGCTTTTCCCCTCATTTCACTCACTTTGCAGCCTAACTCTGGAACCAGCAGCCACATCATTACCCTAGCTCCTTTTGGGACCAGATCAGGTTCCTTATCTTATTAATACAGACTCTATTTACATTTCTATCACCCTCCCTGTTCCTCAGGACCTTTAAAACCTCTTAAACTCTGTCATGGACTTTTAATCCTTTTTAGTCATTCTGAAACCTATACAAATACTTATATAGACACAGAATTACTGTGTAATGTATAATCTAAAAGTTAATATTAGTAATTGAGATTGGAATAAAAAGAACCCATTGTTTGCCTCAGCCTGGGTTATTGAGCAAAGTGGAAGTATCTAGTGTGTCTTTAAGCTACTGTCTTTAAAACCACCATACCTGTGTATGAATTATTATTTAATAAATTATGGCCTTGTGGAAAGACACAAAGGTGCTTGTCAAAAATAGATAAATAAATAAATAAATAAATAGATAAATAAATAAATAAATAGTGCTTGTCTATGTTTCTGATATAGCATGATGATATGGATATATTACAGAAACAGTACTGAAATTCAAAAGGCTTATCATATATATTATCTGGAACTGTCAACTGTTCCAACCCCTAAACTATAAAATAGACAATAAAGAATATCACTGATGAAGTTGCATTGAAAGAGTTCTCCATTACTTCTATCAGTTCAATACCACAGAGTACTGACTGGGAATAAAATGGATAAATTTGATCATCTGTATTAGTTACTTTTCTGATGCTGGAATAATATACCATGAGCAAAAATGCAAGGTACAAAAGAACGAGTTTATTTGGACATACAGTTCCAGAAGGATATGAATCAATCCAACGTGGTGGGCAGCAAGCAGCAGGCATGGTGGTCAGAGCAGGAAGCTGTGAAATCCCACATCTTGAACCACAAGCACAAGAAGAAAGCAAATTGCAAGTAGGTAGGGCTTCAAATCCTCAAAGCCTACCTTCAGGGATGCACTTGCTCAGCAAGACCACCCCTCCTAAAATTATCAAAAGCAGCACCACCTAGGGACCACATATTCCAATATCAGAGCTGTTGGGAGATGTTTCTCATTCAAACCAACACACTATCCATGGATATTTTATTTCCTGAACCTCTGTTTATTAAGAATTAGTCAATCAATGTCCATATGAATTATTTTGTATTTAAGCTGGCCAGTGATTGAGAATCCCAACACCTTCATCTGTTTCCAACATCTGCCCTACTCAAACTCCTTAACCCATCTGTTATTCAACACCAATGCTACTGGGACCCTGCTCTGCACTCTGTTGCAGCATCTGGTACTTAACACCACTGTTCTGTCTGGTCCCTCAACTTAGATTTCAACTTAGGTTTTCAAATCGTCTTTCAATGACACTGATTTAGGATAATCTGGGAATGGTTTCTGTGAGTCTAAGATGTTCTGACATGAGAGTGTTTCTACCATACAAAGGAGCTGGCAAGTGTCCATACTTGTATGAAGTTAGGCATCCTGTTGGAGAAAAGGACACTGAACATGTGGTGACAAAATGCTAGGAGTATAGCCAGACTGACTCGGTCAGAACAAACACTTCTTCACAATGAGTTTGTGCTTCGTTCCAGTTTGACTAATTCATTTGACAGGAGACATGGGTTTACTTTTTAGCCTGAAACAGAAAAGGATTATATTAAGTTGAGGAATGTCTTCAGGGACACTGGGATTCTAAGGTTACATTCTTACTCAGGACTGATCTACATCTGTGACAAGGTTTCTCAGGGTTTTACCCCAGCTCAGTTACTAAAGCACTACCTTTGGATACTTTGTAAAGATTCTGAATTCTGGTACCACTATGTAAGGAATAAGAATTCCTTAGAGGGGAATCCTAGACTTATTCCTGTGAATACCAAATTTTCAGAAGTTCTGACTTTAAAAGTCAATTATGACTCTTAAGGGTTTTTGAAATTATTTGCAAAAGCATGTGATAACTCAAAGACTATTAATAAAATGGTATTAGTCATCATCAAAGTGTTAAAGTAGTCCACAGAGTAAAATTAAGAATCACTTAAAGAGAAAGAGGATTAATTCCAGACACAAAGCTAAACTTCTTGAAGACCCATTTTCTACATGGCTGATAAGCCTGCCTTCCCTGGGAAGCCGTTCTTCCTCCTTGTCTGTGGTGTGTAAACCTACATGAAGATACAGGCACACCAGGGCCCTCACCATTTCTGTTTCACCCAGAAAGCACTTTTAGTAACTGCTCTCCTAACAGAGCTCATCTGGGTGCAGCTGAGTGTCCTGCTCTGTGATCCAGAGTCATTTGCAATCCATGGACAATTATCCATGGTTGTGGACATTGGGAGGCCCCATGGATCATAGCTGGCCCATCAGTGTCTGACACATCTGTGGGAAGCCCAGCTGGGTGAGGATAGTGTTGGTTGCTTGGGGACTGACTCATTTTTACTACAGCCACTCACTTTACCTCTGTGATCTTTAGCCAAACCGGACTGTTCTCAGCCATGTGACTCTACCTACCTATGGAAGTTAGGATATTAGAGTCAAGATGGAGAATTTCAGGTTGCTATCTTAACCCTTTATCAAGAAAGGCAGCAAGGTTCTGAGACTTTAAGAAACGTGTAAATTTCTTAGCTTGATTTAAAAAAAAAATGTACATTTTCTTATTTGTCTTATCTATCATTTACATTATCTTATTTGCCCCTTGAACTTTCCCAGGGTGACACATGCTGGCAGATCAAGAAGGTCATTGGCTCTTGCCCAAAACTCAATAGACTCAGTAAAAAAGAACAAGGTATGGAAGTTCTTTGGAATTGGGCAAGATTGCTCTTAGACTGTTCAAAACATTGAGGTAACACTGAGGCTAAGGAAGTATATGAAGTATAAAAAAAACAAAGCTCTGTAAACAAACAAAATCTAACTATACACAGTCAGCAAAAACATATTGATTAACAAGTTGGTGAATCTATAGTGTTGATTGAACTCAAAGAAGCCATCCATTAAAGCCAAGCAGGGCTAGGAAAGGACAGGAAACCTGTGGCTAAATTCTTGGCAAATTATAAAACCTGAATCGATCAAAATAGGATATCCATTCATTATTCACTCAAGAAGCACTGAATATATCTCTGCAACTGTATCTTCCCATAAGCATTTCCTGCTGGTTGGCTGTCTTATGCTTGTGCGAGGAAGGTGTGTACTAGGGACTATGCCTTTTTTTTTTTTTCCAGTTCACCAGGATAGCTCTCTGTGTCCTGATCTGGCAGTTTTCTGAGTACTATATTGCTGCATTTCTGAGTACTATATTGTTTCAGTGGCCACTGAAACTCCATCATAGGCCATTGCTTTGACAAGAGTCCTGGAGAAGCTTCCTAAGCAGTCAGAATCCCCAGTGGAGGGAACACATTCTCATTGACTCATTCATCCTAAATGTATCTCTTGGGACTTCCCAAGAGATCACAGCCCCCACAGTGCAGTTTAAGGACACTCCCTGGGGGCTTCAGGGCTCTGACCACAAGCCCTTCCTTAAGCAAAGCACTAATCCATCTGGGTATTTCCTCTCACTGGGATCTGTTCCATCTCTTCCCTTGTCTAGACTTGTAGAAGATGCTAAAAAGGCCCCCATCTTTGCCCTAAAAGGAAATATATTTACATAAGTCTCAAGTGAGCAGTTAAAAAAATCTTGTTCACAGGGTCGTGGGTATATGTAAGGAGATAAATGGATCCAGTCATGGAAGAAGCTCAGAAATGTTGGACTACTTCAATTACTAGCAGTAATTGTTAATTAATGGTTAAACCTTGTCCTTGTAGATGGGCATAATCTTTTGTAAATGGAGAAGAAAAGAGAAAATCTTCCTCTCCCACTTTTACCATGGATCAACCGCAAACTTCTTTAAAAACCATTCCATACTGCCTATATTTGTAGTGTGAAAGAGAACTTTGCTGCTTTGGAGAGCATTGTTTTGGTCATAGTGATCTATGTGCAACTTGAAAAGCATTCAGAGAGATGAGAAATGCCTTTGATGTCTCTTCTAATGCGCCCCCCTCTTCAGAATGAGTTGGTATGGGTATATTTACACTTTTATTGTACAGTGATTAAAAAAAAAACATTTAAAACCTTAATACAAAAATTCAAGGAGATATTACAAAGTCCTTGAGGACTCTTCAAACTGCTTTCCCTTCCAGCTTTACTAACATACATTTCCATCAGCATATAGGTTTATCTGTATCTTCCCAGCATCTGTTACTTCTTCTTTTTAAAAGAATACTTTAATATATTCAGTTTCCTTTCCCCAGTTCTTCCAACAACTGCTCTCTCTTCTCTCCTATCCCTTCCTGTCCTCCAACCTTTTTGAGTTCATTTTGTTTTACCCAGCTACTTCTGATAGTACGTTCTGCCCTGGTGTGTGGTCCACCCATCCAGGGTCACATCATCAAATAAAACTAACTCTTTGTCTTCCAGCATTTATTAGATGCCAATAGCTCCTCAGCTAGTGGTGGGGTCTCTGGCATCCTTTGCTTGTATCCGCTGTTTTATTCTTGTGCTAGGAAGGTGTGTACTAGGGACTATGCCTTGTTTTCTTTTCCAGTTCACCAGGCTAGCTCTCTGTGTCCTGATCTGGCAGTTTTCTGAGTACTATATTGCTGTATATAAAATGGTTCCTTGTAACCTAGTTGTCATTCTGCATAGACCCAAGACACAAGTCTAGTAACATAAGAAGCACACACAATAGTTATGTGGTTATTAAACTATTAAATCTAAAAACAGAGTAGAGGTAGACCTTGCATATATATATAGTGTGAGAACATGCATGTGTCCATTTGAAACAATCAAAAGAAATATCTATTGCTATCAGTGGCCTTACACTTGAGAAATGCATGAGGCACTTTTTTTTTTTAAATTTCTGCTTTCTGATACATGAATGACATTCATACCAACTATCTTTCAGGGATTATATCAAATTAAGAGTTATTGTATATAAAATTTAGGGAACTCAGGAAAAGTTAAATAATTAGATCCTTTCAATCTTCACTTTAACTCTTAAATCTAAAACACTTTTATATAATCTGGCCCTTCCCCCAGGACAGTAGTTGTAATGGAAATACCTCTGCCAAGAGGTAGTGAGGTACAGAAGAGTCAGAAGTAGGCATGAAAAGCCCTGTTTGGTGAAGTTAAGTATATTTAGGGGTCTAGAGTTACTATGAGCACCATAGATCAAGGATGTCAAGTGACCATGAAGATGGGAAATATGTATGCTTTATGAAGGCGGTCACAAGTGTGTCTTGTTTATATGATGGGGTTATGAAATGAAATGAGAGGAATAATTTCTGAGTGTAAATATATGACATTCCTGGAATGTAACATGATCAGGAATTAGAATAAAATACAAAAGGAAAGTGGCTTCTAACTGGCAGAAAGTGTCTAGAGGAAGATTCCAAGGAAACACACATTCAATACAGGGACCAAAGGCATCGTGCTGTTCCACTGTGACCCCTTCTCCCTCGAGTTTTTTGCTCTCTCCATCCCCATCATTGGACCTTGTACACAATAGCCCTGCCCTTGATCTGAGAACTACCATGCAGTGTTACCTAGACAATGGGGGCGTGGAAAACAGAGTTGTACTTCAGATAACATTCCAGAACAGGTTTTCGTTATTCGCTTCTTCAGTGTCCACCACAGCCACAGGGTGGTTCAGATTACCACAGATTTCCATTCCAAATAAGCCCCTAATTAAAAGTAATACCCTTTCTCCATCTGCTCATAATTCCCACAAGCATTTTATGCCTTTGGGCTCAATTTCTCAGGCTCAGTCTGTGCCCCGGAAAGTCAGGAGAGCTTTGCCAGGAGGTAGGGTGGGAGAATGAACTTGCCTTTTGTTTAGTTTTTTAATCAACCTTTGAAAGTAAATTAGGTGAAAATCACTTTAGATGTCTATCTGCATACTTTGGAAGTTACCAGCTCAAAAGAACAGCTCCTTGTCCAAAGACTGGACCAAACAGGAAGGTTCAAAACAGATGTTGACGCAGATGTTATCTATTACATTTGTAATTTCAAAATGACTAATATGACTTAACGTACGAAAAGGCCATTGCCCAATGGTGCAGTGCTTCAGCTTGTGTGAGGGGCAGAGAAAGATATGTATGTGGCAACTCAGAACGTGCAAGGAGGGCTTGCTTTTGCTTCATACTCAAGATTGACTTTCTGTGCACCTCCTCGAGAATGAGGAAACTCAATTTTGCTCAACATGACAATGACATAGCTTAGGCACAAAGACATTTCCCCTTTTCTTCTATGCAACTTGTTAACTTTCTAAGCAATTTGCAATGTGGGGGGAAAACCCATTAATTATATCTGAGTTCTAAGATCTCCCACTTCACTCCTGTCTCTCCCTCCTAACCAACGTCATCCTCCAACAGAACAGGTCAAGACAAACATTCACAGGAAAGATACATTTTGGAGAGCAACTGGCCACTGGAAATGCTTGCACTGTATTACCTACACCCACTTTTCTATGCTTCTCACTACAAGTTCAACCATGCTGACATTTTCAGGTGCCCCTCAGAGGGAAGTTCTACATGTTCGGAGGAGCTGGTAGGCAGGTTTTGGAAGCATAGTGCTCACAGTGAGCTCTGAGATTCAGTCTTCCAGCAAAGTGGCAGAGTATGGTCCTCCTCTTCCACTTGTGCAGATGTCAAGAATGATGGCTGCCCTTGGCATTGAGTTGTGGTCTTAGAAATATGTTCACCGTGCTCGATGGCGTGGGTGGTACCATTTCCAGGCCTCTCCACCTGCGTGATACTGGCTCAGCCTCTGGCAGTGAAGGCATACTTCTCCTTCTCGGGAGTAAGGCCAGGATTTGGAGAAAGCAGTGGCAGGTAAAAGTCAGCTTGATCTTGGCCAAGACTCCGAGAAGATCTGTCCCTTTATATTCAACAACTCAGAACCACTGTTTCCTTTATTTGGTCCATTCTCCAGCATTCACAGATAACAAATGAATCACTCTGCAGTCATAAGAATAAGATATTGACACACAGTACCTTCAGGAAACAAAGCACATTTATCTCTCCTCTTCTCAAGTCAAAGCTTTACTGGGCAAAGTTGGAAGTGTTACACTGTAAAGTACCAACTTACTCAAATCTAACTCCGAGTCAGTGTTTCTTCTAGCCCTCCCCATTAATTGACTTACATCCTTATAGAAAGCAGGGCTTATCTCAAACATTGTCAAGTTTGCCACCGTGGGAGTTAATTCACCAACCAGAACTTTCTAGAATGTGTCTAATTTTGAAAGACAGTTACAGAATAAGAACGCACAATAGTACTTGACAGCTAGCAAGCAAGGACACAGGGTATAGATTTACACATGTCTAAAACAAAGTAAGAAAGGTGCAGGACTTTACATTTCTGAAAGGAGAAGACTCAGCCATTGCGTCAAGTCCAGGATTTCATTTGAAAGTTCTCTGTGGAACACTTAAAACTTGTCATTGACTGATTTGGGATATGTCTGGGGACATGCAAGGAAAAGTAATCTACTTGACTGCTTTATGACATGGAGTTTATGTTTAGCTACCTTGTATATCAATTCAAACAGAAGATACGAGTACTTAAGCTGTAACTATAGTCTGAGACTCTGTCCATCTGCCCTTTCCTATCCCACTTCTCCAACCATCTCTTAGCTTTCTTTACTCATGCTCAGTTAACGTTGACCCCTCTCTGCCAGTAAGTGCTAGCATCCATGGCCTGCCTGCCCTGAGCTTCTGGGGCTATAGCCTTGCACTCCAAGACTGCCCTCCAAACTGAATGTGCTTGTTCCAATAAAACCCTGTTTACTTCATAAAATGCAGATCAAAGAGATGAGACAGCAGTTCCATCTCTTTCTTTCTATGATATTTACAAAGAAGCTGCTGACAGAGTCCAGCAATGAATATAGAATTCACCCTGTGATTTGCATGTGAACTGTATCTGTATGTGGTACATTCTATCTGAGGTCAATAGGCCATTCCTGAGCTGGTATCAACATAGTTGCTCCAGAGGGGAAACAGAGGCCATGGAGTGATATCAGATGGCTAACTCCTATTCTGAGGTGAACTGAATCTGTGACCTTTAGTAATTACTTCTTCTCTGTAACCTTAAATTTCTTTCTTTCGTTTTATTCTTTGAAGCCTGAAGTGATGGCTGAGTCCCCACCAATTGTCTTTGAGAACATTGTCTCATTTATTTATTTATTTGTTTATTTATTTATTTATTTATTGCAGATTTCTTTTTTAAGTTTCTGTAGCTAATCATCTAGAGCATGCTTGTTTCAATGCTAGATTTCTAGAACTCTGCTCAGAAAAAGAGTCCTCCTCCCATCCCTCTCTCTCTCATTCTCACTTTCTGCTGCTTACAGTCTATAATACTGGAATAGTCCACTAACACACATCAGAGTAAATATAACACTGGAAAATTACACCCACAAGCACATGTGTGCATGCACACATGTGCACACACACACACACACACACACACACACACACACACACACTGTTTCTAAGCAATGGCAAGGTCTCTCTAAGTATTATTCAAGGTCCCAAAGTTCTTCCATTCTTATGATCATCCAGTGATAGGCTTTTTAAAGTCAATGGCAGACTATAAACTACAAGCCAAATAAATCCTTTCTTCCTTCCTCAATCTGGTTTTGGCTAGTGTGTTATCACAATGACAGAAAAGCAAAGTAGAAAAGCTATGTATTTTCATATATGTGTATGTATGCTAGAGACATGAGATCTTGCTTGCTTTACCGTGATTTACTTGTCCATTTGCTTACTTTAGTGTGAGACACAGTGTAGGAGTTTAGTAAAGTGTGGGTTTGGGTAGAATGCAACTGCCAAGTCCTAAGTTAGCACTGCAGAGAGAGCAACTTGGGTAGCAAGGGTCCTGGCCTTCCTTGAGCTGTATGCTAAGGGCCTGGCACGGTGAGCTATCAAAATCAATCAAGCGTATAAACAAGTCTCCTGGGGATGATTAATCCTTGCTGAGAAGGTGCCAGGGGGTAAACGATGTGTCAATAATTCTATAGTCAGCTCTAATAGGCCAGGCTGAGTGGGAAGTGTTGGCAAGGTGCTGGGACAGCCAGGCGTGTCTTGACGCAACACAAAGGTATTCACTTAGCCTACTAATATTTTTCTTGGGTAATAATGAAAATCCTGCTGGAAGGACTTTCTAGTCCTCCTTCTGCTGATACCAATCCATGCATAAGTTGACAGGGGAAGAGAATTAAAGCTTTTTACTTTCCTTTTTTGGTAAACTAGTGGTCATTTTCAAAATCTGATTCATTCTTTTATCCAATAAGGTTATCAACTACAGGCTGAGGGTAAGATATATACAGCGGAGAGCAATAAAGATTTAGTGTCTGTTCTCACAAAATCTGCTCTGTGTTAGGGAAGAAAGACAATCCATTGGGCATATGTGATAACTGACTGTGATAAGTGCTCTGTTCAGAACTCAGCAAACACCATGGAGCCTGCTTTGTTGGGGATAGGCTTTCAAAATATCCTGAAGTCTGATGAAAGGAAAGGTGCGGCTATTAGAAGAACTTCTGGAAGTGTGTTCTGGGCAAAGAAAATAGCATACAATCCTTGTAGATCTCTCTGAGTCCGAGTAGAGAAGATGACTAAGAATTGAGCCCTAGTTAGACCTGAGTCTACCTACAAAGAAACAAGAGTGAAATGTATTCAAGGTACCTTCAGCTTTCATAGTTTAGGATTCATACGAGTTCTTATGACATTTTGAAACCTCATATAGTGAATAGCACAGAGCACACCTGCATCTCTGGAAGATACAGGGGGGTATACTTTACTTACTGGGCAGAACCCAGAGAGCCTCATCTGCCATATAAACCTGAAACATGAGCCAGGCCTGCTGGGGACCTTTGCTCTCTGCCCCTTGCCATTCTCATCAGTTAGTCACAAGTGTTCAAACTAGAGTTAAAGAGTTCTTACGATAGCACATAGTGAGGGAGGCAGCAGGATTAAATGGGCAGCAGAGACAGGCCTATTCACAGCTAGCCTGAGGGAAAGGCTTGGGCTAGGGAATCAGCTTAGCAGCCAGGTCATTTATCATTGGGTTATAAGTTCATGTAAGATAAATATATGGTTCCTAATAAAAACAGACACCCAGACAAGGAGGTTCTTTAACAATGAACAAGACTCATTCTCTCTCTGCTCTGGCAGGCGTCACAGGCGTTGTTCCAGGCCATTTCCGTTATAGCCCAGAGATGATAAAAGGAAGGATTCATTTTCTTCATGGAGTGTCTCCTACGTAATTGCCCCAGGCACTGGGACCATTTTCAGTCTTGTTTTTGTTACAAGTAAATAAATTTTAGGTAAATAATTTTCCTAATATGGCCTAGCCAAAGAGCCACCTGTGTGATAATTTCCAACCAGTAAGTCCAGACAGTTTAAAGAAGCTTCTAGAAAGGTCTTTATGAGGCAAGACTGTCTTGAAAAAGCTCACATGAGCTTATTTGACTTGGCATTTGCTGAAAAAGTTCTCACTCTGGCATAATTTGGATACAAATCTAATGTTATTCATCTATAGCCTGGGCCTAGTCATTAAAACATGGGCCAGAGTTTTCCATTCTCCTGGATCAGATTTTACTGTGGGACTGAAGAAAGCTGGTTTCAGGAACATATCCACCCCATGTTATCAAAAATGTGAACCAAAAGCAGTTCCCTGTCTACATAAGAATGGACTCAATAAAGCTTATAACTTTGTGATGATGATGTATGTTCATTAGTTATTTTTATATTAAAATACATTTTAGTAATATCTCTTGACCTCTGTCTGGAAATTTTTCTTTCATTTCCACCATATGTATACTTGAGGTTGTGTGAATATCTGTACATGTGTGTGTGTGTGTGTGTGTGTGTGTGTGTGTGTGTGTGTGTGTGATGGATTGTGTGTGAGAGCATGCACACGTGAGCTGAAAAACCACCTCCCCATACAGACCCAGCTAAGGTGAGGTGTGTGAGGCTGTAAACCATGCATCTTTCATCCATCAAAAGATTCCAAACAGATTCGGGCAGTAATCTTCCACATGTTTGCATTGGGCCCCCTGAGGTGGTGAAAACATGACTTTTCATGAACTTAAAAGCAGCACAAAACTTTCCAAAGAGTGATAACCTAATTCTAAACATGTCAGCATATGCAGCTCTTCAAGTCCCAACAGTTTTCCTCTGCAGCTGTAGAGGAATCAAGAGCAAACACCAGGACTAGTCTTCCTGAGAGAGAGGATAGTGGGCTGTGAGCATCTCTAAAGGGAAGCAGCAGTAGGCAAGTCAGGAATTCATCAATAGTCACATTAACTGAAACTACTGGATCTGTAAGAATGTGGTTGTCAGGTTTTGGAAGATATACCAAGCCATATTTGATGCTGGAGACAAGGGAGTGTGGGGTAGAACAGGTGATGAGTCACCAAAATGGCTGGAAGTTGAGGTTGACATTTATGTCTGAGATTTATCTTGGTAAGAAGAGCTGAGGAAAGGGAAGGCCTGTTATGCATTTCTTTTCCCACAAGAAACAGCCCTTTATGGACACCCATGTGACCTTTCATTAGCTCAGCAAACAGGCCACAGATGCTGAGCAGAGAGAAGACACAATATTGAATACAGGGAAGGTGGAAGGAATGGCACTCAAGCAACATCTCGAGTCACAACTTTTCAGAGTTATTTATCTGATATTTCTCCATATTAACTGTGCTAGACCAACCTAAGAGTTGGGACATCAACGTATAGGAAGGAACAGGGCCATCTGCTCAGTGGCATATTCAGTAAAGGATACAGCATGAAAGACAGAGAGGATGTCATCACCAGGCACAAAACTCCCCAGAGCACCCCCTCCCTACCACTTCTCTGTACAGCCTGCTCCACCCTCCTGTCTGCCTCATGTCACTCATCTTAAGTATCCAGTCCTGTTTCCAATCAGTTCTGTAGAAAGGGATATATTAATGGCAATTCTTTTTCTGAAAACACACACACACACACACACACACACACACACACACACGCACAGTTACAGAGATTGGAACATGTACTAGAAAGGTTTGCTTCACTACGAAAGTGCCGCAAACTGGGGCCCCATTAAGAAATGAGTGAATTGCATTTTAGGGTGTTAAACCCTACAGAGTCCAACCCAAGTCTAAATAGAGCAGTCACTCTGTAATCGTTGTGTCACAGAAACACTAGCCAAACTGAGCCCCATGTGTTCTTTGGTTTGCTGAGTTCATCTGATAAAATCATCAAACTAACAGAATGAAGAATAAAATCTATTACATCTCATTTGACCATAGTTGGAAGTAAAGCAGTTCTTAGAGAAATTTCCCAGCCCTTCTGCCTTGGCAAACATAATGAGGAAAAGAAAGACAGCATGGGACACTCCTCATCTCTAACCTGATACTGTAATTCATGAGGCATATCTCTACACACTCAGCGTTTAGAGCTTAGAAGTTGAGTGAGAGACAAGGGTGAGTGGCTTTCATCTATCTGGGAATGACTGTTGGGGGAGGGAAGCAAGCTGACACTTCTTCTTGTCCATCATGATTTAAATGGACTTGACATTCCTCATTCTTGCACATTGAGCTCACCTGTGGCTGCCTAGTCCTTATATTTGAACTTTAATTCCTCTGAAACAAGAATTCAAGTCTTCACTGTTACTTGTGGAACTTGAGTTTGATTTTGCTTTTACTCTTCATTGTTTAGCTTAGGGCTGAAAATGTCTGAAAGTTCCACAGGAAACATCATTGACAGTTTTGGAATGTTTTCCCCAAGAGTTGCTGTCCACAAAGGAGAATATGTATATTCTCTGCATTAAGAGAAGTCGTAGTTTACAAATCCCTGTTTGGGCAAAGGAAACCACTGGTTTTTGGTTTCCTATCCAGGTGAAGACTGCAATCACACGTCAAGTCTGCCATTCTGTGACTGTCCACTTATATCACCCAGCCATATTCCAAAGGCCATATTCCAAAAGCCCCCTCATTCTCCAGAACCCACAAAACAAAATTCACCCTCTGGACTTTCAGCCCCTTTGCCCCAAGCCATGAAAATATTTCTCTCCTGTCCTGAATTCCCTCAGCTCCTGTCCTGGACTACTATTATTGCTGTCACCGTTATGATATGATCTGATTTGCTCCTCTGCTACACACTTGTGACAAGGGACCTAACCTCTGTCTCCATATACCCAAGTTCCCCACACAGTAGTGTTCCAAATGCTACCTTCAGGAAGTAATACTGTCTGCCCTATAGAAAGTCGCCTTTGTATCCAGATTTTACTCTCTTCCTGCTCTCCTGTTCTACTTGAGATCATACTTTATTTTTATGTACTTTTGCCTTTTCATCTAGGCTGGAATATCCTCAAGAGCAAGAATTGAATGCAACTTCCCTTTTCATTTTCTCTTTACATAATAAACAGCCAATAAAATTCAAATCATGTTTGGCTTTGATGGTCCTTTGAATGCATATTTTGTTTGATGTCTAGAAGCTTCTTCCATAGCCTTAATGTTTCCACCTACTTCTCTTCAGTCTTGTCAATCATTAAAAAAAAACAAAAGTCCTAAAAGCTTGTGGTAGCCAGTCCCTGCTTTAATGCCATCCATTTCACTCTAAAACCCCTAAATGCCATCAGAGGCCAGCAGGGCCCAGGTAAACGTGCTTTGCCCCCATAAAACTGAGAAATGGAAATTCCTTTGAGGTATAGCCCAAATTCCTTCCATGCCCTCTGTCTTCACCTTCATAATTAGCACAGCTTTCCAAAAGAGGTCAACATCACACTCGAGTTGTCATCTATCTCTTCCACAAGCACAGGGTAGCTAGGGTTCTTGCTGTTTGTCTACTGTTTGTTGACCCAGGAAAGAAATGTTAAACTGCCTCAACATTTACCTGTTCTATACAGAAAACAAATACACAGGGGGAAAAGAACCAACAGGTTGGCACAAGTAGAGTTAAAAGAGACAAACATCTATGTGAACTCTTACCAAAAGCAATTCTCTTCGGTCCTATCAACTCACCAGCAGAGTGCAAGCATGCAGAAGTTTTGGAATGGTAAAACTGACTTCTTTGGGAGTTGCTTATGTCCTACCTCCACATTTTCCCCTAGGAAAAAGGCTTCTGGTTTAGAACCCCAGGTTGAAAACTCCAGCCATCACAAGAAACAGTACATGCAACCAAGAGAAAGACCTGAAGTAGAAGTTTCTGGAAATGTCATGTGATGCAGACTCACTCACATGTGGTTTTGCTGAGGCAAGACCTGTGGGAGAACACGTGATGTTTGGAGAGAGTATATATATGACTCAATGGACAAAGATGGCAAGCTTGTATAGCTAGCTTTGCAATGATTTCTAGGTCCCACATCTTAGTCTTTGCTTCATTGAAAGAGGCACAGCAGAGAACTTCTCCTGGCATCCCAGCTGGTTCTGGTCACTCCCACTGACTCGTGCTGATTTGCCAGAGGCCTGGCAGTTTCTGCTGGATCCTGCCACCACTGTTGATTCATGTTTAGTATCCTGATGCTACTGAACTGGACTGCTGGTATCCTGACAAGTGGCAATTGGAATCGTCTCAAAGAACTAGTTCTAAACAGGTCCACATTCCTTTGTCCTATTAGCAATCTTTTCTCCCCTACCTTTGGATGGTGGGCTCTCCCCTACCTTTGGATGGTGGGCTCTCCCCTACCTTTGGATGGTGGGCTAGAAGGGGAATTGAAGCATTTGAGAACCTTTATTAAAAGTAGTTTTTAAAAAACTAAGTCAACAAAGATGTGTAAGGCCTACACGGACCTTGAAGTTCAAGACACCTGTAGCCCAAGCCTGGGCCATTCAGAATGACAGTGGGTGTCACACACTTACACAGGCATTTTTGCAGCTAGATATAATCCAATGCAGCATGAGCTTTGGGGCACCACAATAAAGCCTTCTATATATTTTGTCTTCATGAGAAAAAATAGTTCTGGTATGGAATGCTGTTGGTTAACTTTGATGAGTGTGTCAGGCACAGTGTTTGATTCCTTGAATAAAGTTACTCCTAAAACTCATTGATTTAAAGGGTACAAATTCTGTCCACACTTTACAGAGAGAAAAATAGACTAACATAGGTCAAAATATAAAACCAAACCAAACAAACAAAAATAAAACTCTTAGGGTTTTATGAAAACCAGAGAAAGACAAGTAACAAAGGGAAAGCAGAGTAATAGCAAAGCTTGGTAACACATACTACATACCTACATACATACATACATACACACATGTATGCATATGTATATACATATACATGCATATATACATACATACACACATGCACACAGGTTTATAAATGTACATACATACACACATTCACATACATACATACATACATGCACACATGTGCATATATATATATATATATATATATATATATATATATATATATATCCACACAGGCATATAATCATATATACACATAATCTCCTAAATGCATACATACATACATACATACATACATACATACATACACATGCACACAGGCATATAAACACACATACATACATACAAATACACATATACACAAAATTAAGTCTGTTTTTAATTCAACTACATCTGGGTATAAGGCCTGCCCTGGAATATGGTTAAGATATGAGAGGTATTGAGAGAGCAGAAAGAATGATTAAAATACAGTATATAAAACTTAAAATCTGTGAGAGTGGGATTGGTTTGAGATGCAAAGCAAACCCTGGGAAGGCATGAGATCCCACGGGATGAAACTGACCCTAAAGCACAGAACTCTAGCTGCAGAACAGTTCAGCTTCCCAGCACTAGGCTCCGTGGGCAAACACATCCTGCTTTTGGAGTTGTTTTAACATTAAAATATGAACATTCTCAAAATAAGGAGGGAGATAGAGCCTTAGAGGAATGTTAACACACTTTGTAGCCAATAGAGCAGGTTAAATACTCATTAAGGGGCTTGCATTGCAAATGATCACTTTTCCATAGCAATGGCTAAACTGTCAGCATCAGTTTAGAGAAATCTCCCACCTTGTCCCTGTCTGATTTTGCCGCAGTGAAGAGGCCCCAAGGATGTCAACCTCTTCCAGTGTAAGGTGGGATCCAGCACAGGTTTCTCTGGCCATTTACTCAAGTGCTGAGGCCAAACTGGCTTGGTCACAGGCCAGGTTCCAGCTCTGTCTAGCATAGTTAAACATCCTATACATAGATCTTTTTCCCAAACGCAGAGCTTGCTCCTGGATTATAACTTCATTATCACTTTTAAATCTAAAGAACAAATGTTCAACTCCAAAATCAGGGCAAACGTCTGAAACCTAACTCAACAAGTCTCCATGGACAAAGTCATGTCCAGCCCCCAAAACAGAGTGTCATTTCCAGATGCTGTCTGCTGTGTATGTCTGCAGGGAGCAGTATGGGATGAATGCCCTCTTCTCTGGCTGCCCAGCTACCTAGCTAGTAGGAGTGGCTTTGGCTGTCTTAAACTGAAAGAGCTGAGAGCCCTCCTACCCCAGGGTCAATATGCTCATCTCACATTTGGAGATAATTTTCTATTTCAAGGGGATCAGTGGCCCAACAGTTCTAATATATATTCGTTCATTTGTTTATTTAACCACAACCTCTTTAATTCTGAACACCCACATGCTAAATGTGGATCTAGACACTTAAGACCCATGGCTGGGTGATCAGTAGAGCTAGCATTCGGATTTATTCTTTTCTTCTCAGTGCACAGAGTACATTTCAGCACCTTGTTGGGTGGAGGCTCTTTCCCTAAAATATTTAATCAACTCTAACTATGTGTTAGTGGCTCACAAGCTCACTAGTTGACCGGCTTCACAGGAGGAGAATATTTGCAGAGAAAAACTGGGAGAGCAGAGGAGTAAGAAAGAGAATAGAAAAGAAGACTGGAAGGGAGGGGAGGTGTGAGAGAGGAAGAGGGGAGAGGGGAAGAGAGGTGTGGGGATAGATGAGACTGGATGAGACAGAGATTCCATCACAGAATGGATCAGGGTACAAAAAAAACCCCACACATAGTTAGGTGATGCAGGGTCAGCTTGGGAGGGTGCCATGTGAACGGCGACATCACTAAATCTAAGATAGGAAATGAGGAAATTAGGAAGAATGGGGGAAATCTTAGGAAACACAACTACAGAGAAACTGTATGGCAGCTTTCCCCATACATAACTATTTCCATAATGAAACCTTAAGTTTCCATGGAGACATCTTATATATGTATAATGTGTGTTTAAATAGTTACTTCTTTCCTCTCCTTCAAGGAAGCCACTAAGAAGCTGTGCGGCTCAGTCCCAAGATTCGCTTTTTTCTTCCTTTCACTTCCTGTTAAATTTCCCTTAGGATTCTGGTTAAAGGTTTTAAGTTTCTTTTCCTACATCCCTGAACAATTATTCTCTGGATAAGCTTTAAACTATTTCATGTACAAATTCAAATTGTTTATTGATGATGTATAGAAATGGAACTATTTTTTATATATTTACTATGTAGCAGATAGTAAATGGCCTGTTAAATTCCATTGTTTATTTTCATAGTGAAGCTGTAGATTCGTCCAATTCTTGATATACTGTAAATTTTACATTGATTTTTTTTTCCTGCCTTATTTCACTGGTGACTTATAATGCAAAACTGAATCAAAATAGTGACAATTGTTCCCATTGCTACATCCCTAGTGCCATATAGGATACCTCTCAATATTTTACAACTAATGTTTTCCATTCAATTGATTTTTTTGAGAATCTCATGTGATATTGAATTCACACTACTTGATGCCTGTCTCTTCCCACTACCTTTCTTCTTTATTATTGGCTTATATATTATTATTTATATATGCATATGTGTATATAAATATAACCAATTGAGTCCATTTGGTTTTGCTCCTGTATATGTGGTTAGAGTTTAACACTTGGGATTGGATAACCTATCAGAGGGCTCCTCCTTAGGAAAGACTTATTCTTACTTTAATGCCTATAGATAGATCCTTATCTAAATATAGGGCCTCGTGATATTTCCCCTATCCAAGAAGGCATGTTAACCAGTGCTGTCATTTTAAAGGCCTTCTCCTGCACTTATAGGGGCCAAAGACTGCTTCATTCATGGACAGAATTGAATTGTACCAGCTATGCCCTGTGCCCATTAACAAGATGAGATACTTTTTCCCTTTTAAAAGGTCTATAAGTAGCCGGGCGTGGTGGCGCACGCCTTTAATCCCAGCACTCGGGAGGCAGAGGCAGGCGTATTTCTGAGTTCAAGGCCAGCCTGGTCTACAGAGTGAGTTCCAAGACAGCCAGGGCTATACAGAGAAACCCTGTCTCAAAAAACAAAAACAAAACAAAACAAAAGGTCAAATTTGTGGAGTTAGTTCTCTCTTTAATGTGCATTCTGGGTATCGAATTCAGATCACCAGGCTTCCACAGAGAGCTCCTTTGCTGACTGGAATAAAATATCCCACTTGGCTAGCCCAACCATGAGTTCTTAAGCTCATGTTTTTTATAATATAAACCTTTTCATAATATAAGCATTTTAAATGTTGTTAGAATTTTTGCTAATATATTCTGATTAATATTTTTAAATATTTGACAATGAGGGAGGTTAGCTTGCAAATTTTTTGTTTTAGTATGTATTTTTAAATTTTGATAGTAACCATTTACTATACTGAGAAGAAATACAAATTAGAGTTTTGGCTCTTTTTTCTGAGAAGTTGATGATCAATTCTCTGTTGTATTTTTATATCTAACACCTAATATCTGCCCAATAAACACTTACTGAATTAATGAACAGTTTAATAATGAATAAATGGAAAATTACCCATGCCCAAGCGTAAGCAAATTCCAGCTCACTCTCCCATGGTGTGGGTAACGTGCTGCAGACACGGGCAGGATTGTCCTCTTGGGGTGGAATTTCTGCTGCTTTTAGGACTGAGTAGTTACAGACGGCAAGCCTGAAATATTTATTAGCTGAGCCTATTTAGGAAAACTCCTCCAATTCCTTCTCTAAGCACACTATTCAATAAATATCTGGACAGTGGCCAGAATGTGCCCAGCCAGGGAAACCTACAGCAAGGAAATCTCTTCCATCTCACCCTGAAGAAATGGAGGGTGCTCCAAGGGCGGGTGGCTGGTGAGGCAGGAGACTGGTGGCTGGTGACCCAAGCAACACTAAGTTTTTTTCACAATGGCACAAGTTTTGGTCTATCATCAAGGGTCACAGTGTGAAAGGACATGTGTCTACAATTGACACTACTCGCAATCACTACACATTGTCTAGCTGTCCCCTTATCCCCAGGGGCTTCGGTTAAATCTCTCCTGGGATTTCAGGGCTTTCATTGCCTCCTTTTTTGGTCCCAATAGCAGGAATTCGCTGAACTCAAATAAAACAATGAATGAGCCCATGTGGGTCTTACCACGATCGTAGCAATTCAGCAGATGCCCTGAGCTAACAAAGGCTCACATTCAGCTATCCTGACTTCCTTCTTCTTAAAATGAAGATTTCCTAATGCTTGAGCTATTCAATGTGCAACTGCGTGAAAGATCTTCACTGCGAGAAGATGCTTCAGCAACCCTTGTTTTCAATTTCCATTATCCTTCTCACCCATTAAGAAGGACATTCTTCTTCTTATACAAAGAATTCTAGTGTCAGTGTGCTTTCCTAACTCCAGAGTCCAAAGTACTTAAGAGAAAACCCAACATTGCCTTTATACACATAAGTATGTTTACAGTTTTATGCTGTTACTCATAAAGTGACCCTAAATAAATTGATGAATTTGTGAGTATAAAATTCTAGACCTGAACATACACACATAAAAAATAAATAAATAAAAATAGGAGACCCCAGATAATGCAGAAGAGTCATGCAGAAAGTATGGCATTACAAGGTCAATGACTTTAGTTCATAGAAAAGTGTCACATATGGCAATATTAGTAGATGACGTCATTAGATATTAGTAGAAATTACCAAGTAGGCTTTCAGAGACATTTCCATAACAATATTTATTGCATTTGTGATTCCTGGAGCGAAGATTCATTTTGGAGCAACTGCGTTTCATATTCTGAAGTGGAAGTTTGAGTGTTCTGCTACTTAACAATAGCAACATTTATTCTTCTGTCAGCTTTAGGTGGACACTTTAGTGGTGAGCATAAAACTAGTCAATAATGCAGAGGAATGGGCACTTTACATCAGCAGGAACCCGTGCACTATAAACAGAGAACAGTTTCCAATATCAAATTCTTAAATAACCTTATTTCTGAGTGCGGACCTTATACTTTTAGAAATGTCTTTATGTTTATACTCCCTAGGCATGCTATCTTCATTTTAACTTGGTCAAATTAGTGAATATTAAATTATTTATTAATTGATAAAGTTTTAGTAGATTCTATTGAGAACAATACACATGATTACCAATGAATTTATAAATGCATTTCTCTTAATTGGCTAAATCTCACAAGCAAACAATGGAATGCTTCAACAGGAGAGCCTCTAAAACACGGAACAGGGAAAATCATCATTATTTTTCCTTTGAATTTTGGGAACTAGGGACTTGATATATAGCTCAAATTTGGTTGGCATTTTCTATGTAGCACAACTTGGTCTTGAGTGTGTGGTGATCCTTTTGCCTCAGCCTCCTGTGCGTGGTGATTGCAGGTGCACACCCACACGTGTCACAGAAAATTAACAATACACTACTATTGGAAGAGCTAGATATTTGCATCTGTCTGTGAACATATGTGTACTTTCTATAACATCTTTATAACATTTGTCATATACAACAGACACCTCAGAAGAATTGTGTAACAGATAAGGAGAGTGGGCAGCAAATCAGGAAATGGTGGTGGAGAATGTAGGAATTACATGCTAAACTCTCATGCATTTTTAAACTTGATTCATAAGCACATATTTTTCAAAAATAATTGTTTGTGAGCAAAGTTGGCAAGTGAGCTTTCCTATTACATTTTTCAAGTTACTTCCCTGGCTGTAGATGTCTGGAACATTAAAAAATAAAAAAGCCCCAAGCTAATAGTAGTGACAATAATTAATAATTAATAACCTTCATTCTCAGAAAATCTAACAATTGTTCTTATTTATGTTTCAGTTTCCATTCTGGAAAGGTGACTTTTTATTTTAAGACAGCTAGTTTTCCTAATTAGGTTGTCACCTCACTATGACAGGCATTTAGGAACTCTCAGATAACAACAAAAGTGAAAGTAAATGAACACAAAATTGCAGAAGCCTGCGCTAGGCCAGTGTGTGGGAGGACTCTAGTTCTGAAGGGTCTGTGGGGAAGGAGAGAGAAATCAAACAGCCGAGGACCTGTGTGCTCTAGCCCAGTTAAGACTTGGTCTTCTATAACCAGACATTCATAGCAAGAATCATTACGTTTCCCTCTCAACCCAGACTTGAAAGGATGCCGGTGCTTTACTTAGAGGTAGGTGGGGGAAGAAATACAAGGTAAGAGCAGCATGGCAGAGTTATAGGCATCAGCATTGGTGGGCTAAGAGGCAGAGTGAGCAGCAAGGCAGGACTCTCAGTTCCAGCATTTGGATCCAGTCCACCTACGTACGCATTAAGTGCAAAAAGAAGCCTCTACATTGTGGTGAAGTGCACATTTCCAGAATTGACATGGTATAGTCCACCGGGCGTGGGGGGGGGGTTCCTAATCAAAATTGAAAGAGGATGCCCTACTCTTACCTATGTGACTCTTGAATAGTGTCTGCCTACTAGGGAGAAAAGGCTGGAAGGCACCAACTGGGGTTCAGCTGCTTGTGGGTACCCCTGGGCTGAGAACTGAAAAACTACATTACATCAGAAGGTAGGGATGAGGAAGGAAGGCCAAGCTCAAGGATAAGCTAGGCAAAGAACTCAGCTTAGACACATGGGACCAAGAAATCAAGGAACAAGGTCAAGACCAGACCCCAGCCACCGAAAGAGCCATGTAAGTCCTCCCTAAGATGGTCCTCAACTCACTGCTTTCCTTACTGGTTTATTTCCCCTTTTCAGAGAACTTAATCTGACAGTCTATGAAAGGTGCTTGGTTGATGCCTTCAAATGAGTGTCTCCACGCCTGTTCTCAAGCACAGACCCCAATTCTGCTTACCATCCTACTATCCTACTTGTGGGGCTACACTCTCTCTCCAACTGTAAGCCACACTTTCTCTGAGGGGTCCCATCATCATTTGAAGCACAACATCATCCTCTAGAGCCAAATGCAGCATCTTTCCTTCCTCTCTCACTTCATCATGCTGATGTAAGAAAATAGCTGAGACAGAGTCATCTATAAGCAACAGAGCCTTCTCATAGCTATATAGAATAGAAAGTCCAAGATCAAGTAGACAGGAGGCTTAGCGTATGAGAAAAGCCCATACATCATAAATGACTATAGTCAGAGATGACCACAAAGCATATGCGCTGCCTAGTTTCTAATCCTCTTCAGACATTTCCAGAGTTTCAAGCACTCTGGAAGATTCTAGTTATCGGGGGGGGGGGGGGGGGGGGGGGGGGGGGGGGGGGGGAGTTGGTTTTGTTTTGTTTTGTTTTTAAAGTTTATTGTTTGAAATTTTCAAAAATGAATACAGTGGATTTTGAGGAGCCTAGGATGTCTTTAACAATAGCCACACAGCCCCCCAGAGAGAATGAACACTTCTGAAATACCATTTCCTGGAATAATTAAAGAAAATTGGGGTGCATGATTAGTAAAGGCTCTGCCAAACCTTCGTCCACAGGGTATTTTTACACGTGAAATGGTTCTGTGTCTGGGTCACTGAGAGGCATTTATCCAGAACTGGCTGCCTGAATTAAAGCCATAATCATGCTATAAATTCATTTAGCACCTACATCTACCTTTCAGACAGTCTAAAACTATGGCCTAGGGGTTACTATCAGTGTGGAATGCTGGCCAAGACGTCAATATGACAACTGGGGCCTGTAAGTCCAGCACTCTAGAGACTGAGGCAGGAGGATCGTCTACAAGTTTGGCAACACCTTAGTTACAGACCAGTCTGGGCTTTAAAAAAGAAGAAGAAAAAGAATCAAATCTAATTGATTATTTTATGCTATTTCTAGCTATTGTTTTCATCTGTAAGATCAATGTGAAATGACAGTCTCACGTAAACTTTTTTTAACCCTCAAAATATATTTCACACACATACAAAATATCACATGATTCCCCAACAATACAATATTTATGTCTTTCTATTGGTTAAAAATAAATCTAATTTAATGTTTTGAACAAAGGAATGCTTAAAATAGAATGATTCTCTCTGTAACTATCTTGAACTGGAGTCACGTGGTGGGTTGTTCTGTAATTTTCTGAACCATGTGCCTTCCAACTATACCAGCAAGTCAGAGACAGGCCAAAATACTTGGTAATTCTATTTCTGGTTTAATGAAATTTAACATAAAAAGTGAAGAAAAATCTTACAGACTTGTAAAATCTATCTTAAATGGATTTTAGAAGCTCACTGTGGTGATTTTCAACACATTTGTAACCAAAACTTAGCATTTACCATCAGCCAAAAACAAAAACAAACAAACAAACAAAAAACACCACAGAGTAACAACTAAGAATTCTCTTTCAAAGTGTATTCCTTCAGATCCTCTTAAAAGGTGTGGCAGAATAAAAATAATTTATTACAGAACTCCAGCAATTATAAACGAGAATGTGGACATGGTATTTTGTTGTTATTCTGGCGTCTGGCATTCTTCTCTTGGCATAATTGTAATAGGAAATTAAAGAAAATGCAGAGCCATGAATGGCATTTCAGGTGGCGGCATCTGGGCTCACACTGAGCTGGCAGCATATTGAACTTGGCCTGGAGCCTGACTTGGCCATTTCGGAGCTCTGTGGCTCTGGCTAAGTAATTTGACATCCCTGTGCTTCAGTTCCTTCTTCTACAAAATAATATCATCCCCCTGACACAAACCCGTCTTAAGGGTGTAGGAGAAAGCAGTTTAGGAACTTAAAAACCTATCCTAAAAGAACCTATCCTAATTGTTGAGCTAATTGCACCAGGGATGAACACTGCTCAGTGCACTAAACAACATATTCCTCAACTAATGTGGCTTTCTTTTCTTTTTTTTGTGTGTTTTTTGTTTTTTGTTTTTGTTTTTGTTTTTTCGAGACAGGGTTTCTCTGTATAGCCCTGGCTGTCCTGGAACTCACTTTGTAGACCAGGCTGGCCTTATTTTCTACTGGACACAGGATGAATGAAGAAGAACTGAAGAACCAGCCTGCACCCTCTTAGGCTTAAAAAGTCATCTTAAAGACACACTAGGTTCATTCCTGTTTATGATTAAACCTCTGTTTTTCAAGGATTGGGTTATGCCCCACCAATAACCTTAACTACATATGGTTTTGTACTGTCTGTCCCAGGAATGGCAATCTTATTTTTGTTTCAAAAAGTTCATAACCATCTTGCAACCCTACCTTTGTTGCAACAGGGTTGTTATGAGTACCTCTTGTTACAACCACCTTGCAATCATGTCTTTGTTAGAAGGAACTTGTTAGGCTTACATTCTGCTCATGTAACCCCAATTATTTGGCCACCAGCTGCCCCAGTTTGAAAACCCTTACCCCTGAGCTGCAAAACTCCTGTATTCCTCTCACCCAATGCCAATAATTCTAACCCTAGTAGAGGAGGCAGCCCCGGTAAAGGAACTTTTTAAATGATAATTTGGGTTGGTAGTCTTTCTCTTTCCATCGTTGGGACTAACAGAACGCTTAAATATATCTTTATCTTTAAATTATTTTGAGGCTCTTCAGACAAATTGATGATGATGATTATAAAAGCCATAGTCAGTGAAACCCACAGAATAGTTTTCCTAGACTCCATATATTAGTCTTCATGATCTAACTAGGAAGTCTATGCTCTTTAACCTTGCACTACCATAGTGCACAGCTGTAGCCAATCTTCTCTCTATACCTCTGACACAGTACTTGGGCCACACCTTTGTGAAGGTATTGCAGTCCATAATACTTCTGACACAGTATAAATGGCCTTTATTCTGTCTCATACTTTGAGTTCCCGCTTCTTAATTGAACTCAGGGGTGGTGGTTTTGTTTCGTTCTCTTGGTTTTGTGGTCTCAGGATCTCCTAGTTCCTCCTTCTCTTTCTGTGTCTCTATCTGTGTGTGTGTGTGTGTGTGTGTGTGTGTGTGTATGTATGTATGTATGTCTCTCACCACACACACACACACACACACACACACACACACACACACACCTAACTTGGATCCAAAAGTCTTCAGTAAGGTTTTTGACATAGTGTCTGCTGAGCCATAGTTCCGGAAGTGGCCTTGTGCAGTGCTTCCAAGGCATACTTCAATGGCAGTCCTAGATTAATCTGATTGCTGTATTGTCTGTATATAGACACTTACCACAAAAGAAACTACTCATTCCTGGAAAGAGATGCAAAACCTCTCATTTAAAAACATAAAATGAGTAATTCCCAAAGTATAGTTTTTCTCCATAAAGCTCATAATATTCTAATTACCTTGACATAAACAAGGAACCCTGTAAATCTTACTCAAATAGTCTATTCAAAAGCCACCTTTTCCTATGAGCTGGGTGTTCTCATCTGCCCAAAGTCCTCTTAACCTCCTCTGTTTACTTTACACCCACATGGGAAGGAGCCTGGTAAACTATATACCAATCCCAACACTGTAGCCCATCACTTTTCTTAGGTGTACATTGAGTGAGCCCATCAGACTTCCTGGCAATAGCTATCAATTGCAATAAAGAGCAAAGAAAGGCAAACAGCTTTGCTCTCTTTACACTGAGTGACTGGTTCCGTGACGGTGATAAGCTAAACACACTCCTATTCTTGAGGATGTTAATGGCAGTAGAAAAGGTAAAGATATAAAAGCATTAGACCCATAACATAGGAAGCCAAGGGAGTTCCTAAAAGTATACACCAAGCCTAATTGCAAATGACAAGCTCACTGACTGATAAGCCTTGCAGCCACTGCCAGAAGTAGGTGTACACTGGAAGTCAATCTCAGACCTGGACTGTTCATCCACCTGACCAGGATCAATGGGCACTCAATCTCTGTTCCATCATTTCTCTTCAGTTTCAATTCTCCACTTATACAGAATTTATCCAACTCCATCAAAATGGCTCTGCTCAGGGTACAGTGAATAATTTAGCTTCTTCATAGTTTCAGTTGTAAATAATAAATCATTTAAAGCATCATTTTTCTATAGAAATCTATAGCCAGGTAGCAGATGCCTATGGCTGTAAATCTAGCATTCAAGCCAATCTGAGCTGCATGGTGAAACCTTGTCAAGAGAGAAAGCAAGAAAGAAAGCAAGAAAGAAAGCAAGCAAGCAAGCAAGCAAGCAAGCAAGCAAGAAAGAAAGAAAGAAAGAAAGAAAGAAAGAAAGAAAGAAAGAAAGAAGAGAGGAAGAAAGAAAGAAAGAAGAGAGGAAGAAAAGAGAAGAGAAGAGGAGAGGAGAGGAGAGGAGAGGAGAGGAGAGGAGAGGAGAGGGAAAGAAAATACAGTGAAGCAGAATGAAGCAGAAGAGGGAGGTATGTTTAAGACTAGATGCTCTTCTAGAGGACCAAAGCTCTCAGTTCCCAATGCCCACATTGGCAGGTCACAGCTACTTGTAACTCCAGCTGCAGGAAATCAGATGCCCACTTCTTGCCTAAACACACACACACACACACACACACACACACACACACACTATTAAAAAATAAATCTTTTTTTTTTTAAGTTTAAAGTAAACAAAACAAAGTTCTCTAGACCTAGACAGACCCAGGTAAAAGTTCTTTTTTTATTTTTAAATTTATTAATTTATTTATTTTACACTCCATATTTTATCCACACACACACCCTGTCCACCCTCCTACTGCTCCCCATCCCATACCTCCTCCCTATCCCCGTGTCTCCACGTGGATGTCCACACCCCCCATGCCACCTGACCTCTAAACTCCCTGGGGCCTCCAATGTCTTGAGGGTTAGGTGCATCATCTCTGAATGAACACAGACCCATATGTGGCCTCATATCAGCTGGTATATGCTGCCTGTTTGGTGGTCCGGATTTTGAGAGATCTCAGGGGTCCAGATTAATTGAGCCTGCTGGTCCTCCTACAGGATCACCCTCCTCCTCAGCTTCTTTCACCCTTCCCTAATTCAACAACAGGGGTCAGCTGCTTCTGTCCATTGGTTGGAGACAACTATCCACCTCTGACTCTTTCAGCTGCTTGTTGGGTCTTCTGGAGTGCGGTCATGCTAGGTCCCTTTTTGTGAGCACTCCATAGCCTCAGTAATAGTATCAGGCCTTGGGACCTCCCCTTGAGCTGGATCCCATTTTGGGCCTGTTGCTGGACCTTCTTTTCCTCAGGCTCCTCTCCATTTCCATTCCTGTAATTCTTACAGACAGGAACATGTCACCAAAAGCATTATGCATAAAGGAAAAATCAATTTATTGAACTCCATCACATTTCAAAACATTTGAATGCCAAATTATTTTGCTCAGATGAAAATCTAACCTAAAGAATGGTACTATTCATAATCCACATTCTTGTAAAGACCTGAAGTCTAAAACAGACCTGATAGACCAACACAATGGAATGCCACTCAGTAGGCATTCTGTCTATCATGTATGTACATACGTAGGTATGTATATGGGTCCCATATTAAAACAAAAGATAGAGATACACTAATTAAGAATAATACCCTTCCAAATGAACTTTTCTATTGAAAAGAGTAAACATGAAGTCTTAAATAAAATAGAATCTTCCAACCATGATCCCCAGTCTCCTAACTTGTAGAATATGGCTAGCACTACAGTCCTGACTATATAGCTGGGTTGTTGGAGGTTATCAAGTGACTATTACATTAAAAAATGCTTTTCCATAAAATTTTATTGTAAACGAGATTCCATATGGTCATTATTCAACTACACTTTTATAGTGGTAATCAAACAGGTGTTATTGTTAGTGACAGAATCCTCTGGGTGGTATCCTTGTATGCAGACAGCTGCAGTGTGTCACCCTTTTTCTCATCCCTCTCCATGTTGGAATTCAACAAAGGGGGACATGTGTGGATGTGCAATCTTAGGCTCTAAAGTGATACATGTTACTCAGAGTCACAGGCAAAGGACAGAGGAGACAAAGGAGACACCACTATCCAAATGTAGTACAGTTTGAGAACCAAAATATGCAATCGTGCTCATAGTTTGTAACATGAATGAAATTAAAATTCATGATTTCATAGAAGGTAGATAGACAAATTACAAGAAATACACACACACACACACACACACACACACACACATTATAGAGAGATAGGCTGTCATACAATAGGAATTTTTCCTTATGATAAATTCCAACTAAGAAATGTACAGAATAGATGAAGAGATGAGACAATAGAGAAAGCCAGCAGCCATTGCCCTAACTCACAAGCATAGTTAAAAACAGAAGCAGCGTAGGACACCCTGACATCAGTGCCTCCTGGTGTGCCGAGAAAGACATAACATAATTTCCATGGCATTTAAGTTATAAATGTATAACCTGAGTCTAATCTAGACGTAATGTCAGACAAACCCAAATTGAGGGACATTCGATAAGTAGTCACAACTCTGAAGATGTCAAGATGAAGAAAGACCGAGGAACTGTTTCTTAATAAGAGACCAACAAGACATAACAACTGCATGTCACACAATTCTGATGAGCCCCACACCAGAGAGAAAAAAACATAGACATGAATAATGCCCCTGGGGCACTGACAATTTTTGAAAGTGGATGGGGACTAGATACTGAGATGCTAGACACTGTCAGCCTCCACACTCAGACACTGTCAGCCTCCACACTCAGACACTGTCAGCCTCCACACTCAGATATTTGTTCTCAGTCCGAAGGAGAGAGTCCCTTGTTAGGAGGTAAACAAATAAAAGAAAAGATGGCAATGTCTCCAACTCACTTGCAAGTTCTACAAAAACAATTGCGGGGGCGGGGGGGGGGGATTACCTTTGGTTCCTTGGAAAGGACAATTTTTAAAAGCTTTAAAGATTCCAAATGTTTGTAGAAGAGCCAATGACACTAGACATAGTATTTTTATATGAAGTTTTCATAAAGGAAACATATCTAAAATGTCTTATTGAAGAAGCAATAATAAGGAAATAAAGAGTCGAGAAATGCACACCCAGAGACAGAGAGACAGAGACAGAGACAGAGACACAGAGAGAGAAATTAGCAGACGAAAGAGAGAAGAAAAAGAAAATGCATTGGCAACCCAAGCAAGGAAAAAGGATGCAAAAATTCCCACACTTTTGAGTTCTACATTTCTAAAATTAAAAATTACAAATAAACAAAAGCAGAGAGATGGGAGGGGCGGCATCAGCATAAGGAGGGATAAAAAGGAAATGTCTGCATTGCACAGGGATCACTCACACTGTTGCCTCTGCAACAAAGTCCACTGTGTGACTCTTTCATTTAAACAGGGCTTGTAGTGTCCCACTTGGATCTCTCACAATTGAGAGTCTCACATACGCACACACACGTGTACACACAAAAACACATACATGCACACACACCTTGCTTCACAGAGAACAGAGCAGAACAGAGGTTGTATACAACACCAGTTAAGATCTAAAGTAAAATGCATTAAAATATTATAAATATTATAAATATTATAAATATTCTCTTATGGAGACTTCTATGACATCAACAAAGATCTCTGAAAGGAAAGTTCAAGAGCAAAGAGATTAAAATAGTCTCCGTTCATTTATTGATGATTTCAGTGTGCCAAGCACTGGCGGCATTAAGCCAGTTGTAACCTCTGTGTGTAGTGAAATAGAAAAGAGAGGATTTTAAAACTCTTCTCTCAGTGTGCTAAGATATTGTGACCTTATGACAAATTACCATCCTTCATAAGCTTTTCCATTTTCTGTCATTTATCACTTTATAGCTTCCTGCTAGCCACAAATGACCGTACAATTCCATGACAAGAAAGAAGGTATGCACTGTCTATCTGTACAGCCAGGTGTGCTAAGAAAGCAAAAAGCTTCCCAGGAATACTGAAACAGGAGGATGACTGTGGGCCCTGCTCTCCTGCCCCATGTTTAGACAGAGTGAGCTGTCCTTGTGGCGGTCACCCTCTGGATTAATTAACTCAGAATTAACTCTCAGTGGCAATTCAGATTTCTGCTTTTAATTTCCCCCTGTGCTGAAAAATAAATAGGCCTAACCACATTTCCAGGCTCCTTTACATGGACTTTCTGTGCCTTATAGCAAGCAGGGTAAGACTCGCTGGGAAACATCTGGACCACCTCCAAGTGGATATTTAGTTTCTTTGTTGTTGTTCAGGATAACCTAACTAACCACAGGCCTTCTCCACCACCACACTGCAATGTGGCTGAACTAGAGCCAAGATGCCATCCCACAAAATGTACATGAGAAATGAAAAAGAAAGAAGAAAATGAGAAAGGAAAGAGAATAAAAATTGTGAATATTTTCTCATTATACATTTTCCTCTCTTGACTTCATAAAAATGTGCAGGCCTCAAATGCACTGTCATATTTGGGGATACCTTTCCTCTCTGCCCAGCCCAAGAAGATTATAGGATTGTTAACATGAGGTACATTCCTGGGATCCCAATCCCTGGGGCACATGTACAGGCTTTTAGCTTTGGGAGGAAGGTGGGTGCAGGGTGACAAATGCCTTTGGAGGTGTGGGAAGACATGCAGATGGCTTTCACAGGCTTGTGCCAACCTGTGGTTTATATACTTCCTGCCTTATCCACACCAATTCTGTACCAACCTCTTTCCCCCACACACCCCAAAATAAGTGAGTTTCTTCTCATTCAAGCAGTACAGGCTTGAAATTTTCAAGGTTATTTATTTATTTTCTTATATTCTTCTCTTACACATTACATTCTGAATGCAGTTTGCCCTCAATCCACTCTTTCCAGCCCCTCTCCTCCCCTCTTTTTCCCTCCAGATCCACTCCTCTTCCATTTCCCTTCAACAAAAAAGAGCAGGCATCCCAGGGATATCCTCCCCACATGGCCTAACAAGACACAATAACACTACACATAAGCCCTCACATCAAGGCTAGATCAGGCAAGCCAGTAGGAGGAAAAGGGTGCCAAGAACAAGCAAAAGAGTCAGACACTCCTCGCGGCCACTGTTAGAAGTCCAACAAGGACACCAAGTTACATAACCATAAGGTATCAAAATTCTAACACAGACCTTCAAAGATCAATTCTCAACTTTATACGGGAAAAAAAAAACCCAAGATAGTTAAAAAAAAAAATCCTGTACAATAAAAGAACTTCTCAGGGTATCACAATCTGTGATCTCAAGCTGTACTACAGAGCAATCGTAATAAAAATGCATGATATTGGCATAAAAAAAGATAAATTGATTAAGGGAATAGAATTGAAGACCCCAAAACAAATCCACACACCTACAGATACTTGATTTTTGACAAAGGATTCAAAACCATACAAAGGAAGAAAGAAAGTGTCTTCAACAAATGGTGCTGGTCTAACTGGATGTCTGCAGAGGAAAATGCAAATTTTGTACAACCACTCTGGAAATCAGTCTAGCAGTTTCTCAGAAAATTGGGAATAGTTCTACCTTAAGACCCAGTTATACTACTCGTGGGCATATACCCAAAAGATGCTCTACCATCCAACAAGGACACTTTCACAACTATGTTCATGGCAGCCTTATGCATAATAGACAGAAACTGAAACGACCCAGATGTCCCTCAACCAAAAATGAAATACTGCTCAGCTATTAAAAACAAGGACATCATAACATCTGCAGGCAAATGGGTGGAACTAGAAAATATCCTGAGTGGGATAACCCAGACCCAGAAAAACACACATGGTATATACCTACTTATAAATGGATATTAACCATAAAATATAGGTTAACCATGCTACCATCCATAGACTCAAAGAAGCTAAGTACCAAGGAAGGTAGAGAAGGTTCAAGGAAAGATACCTAAATCTCATTCAAAAGGAGAAACAAAACAGACACAGAAGTAGATGAAGACAGAGATGTGAGTGAAGAGGGGAAAGCTGGTAGAGATCAGGTATGGGGAGAATGGAGGTGGGAGTGAGAGGTCTGGGAAAGAGAGGGAGAACGAGGGGTATCTCTGGGACAAGTTGGTGACTTGGATAGGGGAGGGTCTTGGAGAATATAGGGGTGACTCTAGTTGAGACTCCTAACAGCTGAGAACATGGAATTTGAAGTGGCCAACTCTTGTAGCCAAGCAGGACTTCCAGTGGAGGGAGGGGAACACCAACCCACCCACAAAAACTTGGACCCAAAATTTGTGCTGCCTACAAGATTTTCAGGGATAAAGATGGAACAGAGATTGAGGGGATGGTCAACCATGATTGTTCCAGCTTAAGATCCACCCTATGGGAGAGAGCCAACCACTAACACTAATAATGATACTCTGCTATGCTTATAGACAGTCTAGCATAACTATCATTTGAAAGGCTTCATCCGGCAGTTGATGGAAACTGATGTAGAGACCCGCAGCCAAACATCAGAAAGAGTTTGGGGGGTCTTGTGAAAGTCAGAAGGACTGAGGGAGCTGAAGGATTCAAGAATGCCACAAGAAGACCTAAGTAGCCAACTAACCTGGACTCATGGGGACTCACAGAGGCTGAACAACCAACAAATAAGCGTGGACTGGATCTAGGTCCCCTACATGTATATAGCAAATATGCAGTTTGGTCTTCATATGGGTCCCCTAACCATTGGAGCAGGGGCTGTCTCAGATTCTGTTGCCTATCTTTGGATTCCTTTCCCCTAGCTGGGCTGCCTTGTCTGGCCTCAGTGGCAGAGGGTGTGCTTAATCCTGATGCAACTTGATGTGCCAGGTCGGGTTGGTACCAGTAAAGGGAGTTCACTTCTCTGAGGAGAATGGGGGGGGGGAGCATGGGAGAGGGAGGAATAAGGAGTAGGGTAGAATTGGAAGAAGAGAGGTGGGCTTTGATAGGAATGTAAAGTGAATTAATTAATTAATTAATTAACTAATTAATAGGACAGAATGATGGACCTAACTTACATAAAGTACAATCCTGTTGAAAGAAAATCTGAAAGTACTAGGCTTGAGGTCCATGAGATGGATCCATTTTAATAGAACTTTGAAAATATAAAGCAATTTTACAAGGGCTGGGGATGTACCTCAGTGAGCTTGGCAACCTCCAGAGTTCAAAGTAATTCTTGACTTCATAAAGAGTACAAAACCAGCCTGGCTTAAGTGAGCTGGTAAGATGCTCAGCTGGCAGAGGCACTTGCTGAGAATTCCCAGAACACTGCTGTGGAGTGCAGGAGTCACTCTCTCTTCCCTTCCACGTGTGGGTGTTGCGAGAAATATTAGAAATCAAACCGGCAAGTTCCTATGCTTGTGCCCTGCTACTCTCTGCCTCGATGGTCTGGCCCACCATGCACTGCTGGGCAATGGCTGACTTGTTTTTACCTCGTGGAGACTCTGACTCAAAACTTCACAATCTCTCCACCCACCTCACTAAGTTCCCACTGGCAGACCATTACCACACCAACCCCACGCTTCAAATCCTGAACCCGGATGAAAAAACCACTGAGTGAAGAAAAACAACACAAACTTAGTTCAGAAATGATGGTAACTCAATCTCTGGGTGCTGCAACTAAAATCTTAATCTTGTAATCTAAATCCTCTGGTGGCGAATCCCCATGGATCCGCCATTGAAACCAGGAGACGCTCTTAGTTACATCTTGACCTCATGCTATCCTTCCTCAAAAGGATCTAACTCTCCTGCTTCCTATCTTCCTCAGTCCAACCCGGAAGTCCCACCTACTCGTCCAGTGATTGGCTCCTTTATTCATTAGGGGATTGGTTCACAAGAAGTCACCTGAGTATGACTCACTCCTTGTCTGTAGCCCCTTCCAGAAGAACAGAATTAGCCTCAAAATACAAATAGCACCAGGCCCATCCATATGTGGGTCCTTAGTTTGGAGGTGAACACCTTTCCCTGCTGTGCGATCTATAAAGACCTGAATATGTAGACTTTTATAGTGAATGATAACTATTTTATTTCATTTGTACATACAGTCACAAACTTTAAATGGCTATAAATATGACCACACATGCTTATAGCCTTATTAGTCTTACTGACTTCGTCTTCCTGTTTCTAAAAAGGATTCTGACATATTCTCACTGTGATTATTTGTTTTCCTTCTCCATCTAAGAGATGTATTGTTAGGGATTTGTTTCCATCAAGCAGTGATTTTGTAAGAACAGGTTTTCTAACAGAAAAATGCCAGCCACACCGGACCAGAGCACAGACGGCAAGGCAGCCCTTGCCTGCTCTGTACCCTCACTGTGGATAGACTCTGAGTGTTCTAAAGAGCTATGTTTTCATTCTGAACTTTGACACTTTCCTCTTTTTCCCCAGGTGTTAGGGACGGTGTGAATGATCACAAATATCAGAGGATATAGACCACATACCTGAAACATAATGCACAAGGAACAGCTAGTGGAACTGAGAATTTCCCAGATTTTGGGGTCAGATACACAGGACTAGGACCATTAGGCCCAAATTCAAACTTTGACGATAAAAGAAATATCAAATACTGAAAGATAAGACATTGAAAAGATAACTAATTTAGAAAAGTGTCTTTATCACATCAGCAAAATGGGAGAGAACTATGCAAATGAGCAGAACTCTGATCCCAGGGATGAAATTCCACGCCTGGACACACTATACAGAAAAGGATGCATGGGAAGACCTCTTCTGACAGAGACAGTTTGTTGGTTCCCGCAAAGAGAACAAACATTCTAGAAATGTCATGTGGACTCTTTTACATGCCATCAAATGAGACAGTGAGAAAAACCTTCAACATTTTATAACAAACACAGATGCAAAGTCCTGTGGATGCCCAGTTTGTTTGTTTTTTTTTTCTCATTCTGACATTTAGTACAAGATCAGGCTAGTGAAATGCAAACTTAAGGAACAGTTCTGCTAGGAATGGATATGGTTCATACTTCAGATAGTTTTTAACCATCAGGAATTATAGGGATACAAAAATCTGCACCACATTTTCTTATTAATTAGGCTCTTCCTATTAAACACTATTAGGCAGTCAGGAAGGGAAGTAGATAAATTAGAGTGTTTCCTCCTGATAGACTTACCAAAGTATGTAGGACACATTACTGAAAAATAAAGGTGTCTGGGTTTAGACTGAGTGGCTATATATAAACTGAGTACCCTCCTATTTCACACCTGCTACCTCAGAAAAATTATCGGCATCTCTCCATTCAGTCTCAAAGTGGCACATCTAGGTGATGCATTGTATTAAAATGATAACTCTAAATATCTGATTGCTAGAGGTGGGTTTTCACCCTGCAGTGCCAGTTTGGAAGCTCGGCTATCCTTTCTTTCACTCAGTGTTTTACCCTGTTGTCCACCCCCAGCACAGACACATTGTATCACAAGCGTATGCTGAATGAATTCATTTCTGATGGAGCTCATGGAAATATATTTAATACATACTAAGATAGGTTATTACAAATCTGTGGCCTCAGTTTTTCTTCCTTGTCAGTTTCTTCCAGAAGCATTAAGAAGAACCAACTCAAGTCCTTTCCTAGCACAACTACAATGGTCCAACAATGATGCTGACGCTCCCAAATTTAGTCACTGAATTTAGACACTGACTTTCAGGATATCTGAGAGATCCTGTCTAGGCTTTTGTTTCCCTACAAAGATGAAGCCATCCAGTCTCACTCTGCCAGACCAGGAATATTTCTACCATGGAATACCTCTAGCGCAGGAAATTCCAGTTCTAAGACTCAGACATGAGTGCCCATCTATTATTGTTAAATTGCGTGTATTAAGAAGTAGTTTTTTCCTGTTGGAGGTAGACAGTTCAGCATGTACATTGTGGTTTCCAGAGGTGATGAAAACATATTCTGTTTTTAGATACTGGACATGAGCCACAATTCTAAAAAAACAGTCCACTTAAGATGTTTTTAATGTTTAATTTTTCATATTGTGCTCAAAAATCACTGAAGAAAATATATGTCTTATCTCTTTTGGGAAACTAGCTTAAGAGGCACTCAAGTTCAATAAAGTTTGATATTTGGGACTTTCTCATGAGAATAAAGCAGTGTATATCAATCACCTTGTGACATCCTGAAACAGTTTTAAAGTTGTCAAGGTCCTCCATTCTTACCATTCATGTCTCTGTGAAAACGTAGCCACAATCCAAACAGGCAATAGTAAGACCCTGAAAATCTTTCCAGTAGTTAATAACACATAACACATCAAATTTTGTCTCCTTAAAGGTCCAGGTTAGAAGAAAGATTTGGAAAATGTGAGGAGGGGGAGAAGAGAGTCTTAGGAAATCATCTCTTCTTTTTCTGCCTTTAATCCCTTATATGAAGAGGAAGCTAACAGAGGCCACACTGAATTGAAATTGAGGTTGGTCTTTCTATTTTTATAATTAGATACTTTGAGACTATCAAACAATGTATCTTGATCATATTCACTCCCAGATGCAAGAGTTCTTGCCTAATAACCCAACTTTGGCTCTTTTTTTCTTCCTACCACTTGGAGTACAATTCATGCTGACTCTCTTCCTGGGTGTGTGGGCTCCTCTATGGCTGGAGGTTGATCTACCTACTTCTTGCTTTGGTCGGGCTGAGTGTGAATGTGTGTTGAATTTGTCCTCTTTCTTCTTTGCTCGCATGCATCATTCAACAACTAGTACATATTACCCTTGGCTTTCTATCAACATTAGTGTCCATAGTAAATAAAGAAAAATTATTAAAGCAATTTCCATAAAACTAGCCTTCACATATCAGGGAAGTTCTCTTTAAGGGATTTTGTTTAATTTCCTCCTCAGTAGAGAAACCAACCTGGTTTGAACAAGGTAGACTATCCCTATTTTCACTCTAAAATATAGTTATTAAAAGTTTAATAGCAAATATCATAGATAATTAAGAACCCAACTTTAACTTTACACTTTATGGGAGGAGATTTGCATTTATTTCTAAGTTACGTTAATTCTATTTTTTAATAATAAAAGTTCTGAAATGGAAATGAAAAAATAAAGAATGTGAAATTATTATTTCACTGGGAAGTACAAAGAAAAACATAATGGTGTAAAAAAAAAAAGAGATGAGCTCAATTTTTATCAGTCTCAAGGCAATGGGAAGAGTCATAACCAAGGACAGTGTTGCCTGTACAATCACCTGGATGCTGTCACACATTTAGATATCGGTGGCGAAGAGAAATTAAAGACTCCTCCAAAGCAAAGGTTTCTAGGTGGGATTGAAAAAAGGAAAAATCGGAAAACTATGATTCTTTTTTTCCCTTGCACAAGGATGAAAGTAAACCATCAGATGCCCTGGTTCGTAGTTTAAGTTAGCAATTAGAGACATGGACTTAGAGAAACAGAGTAGAGTATGTGCAACATACAGAGACAACAGTTCAGAATTCATTGCAGAATAGCAGCCAGTGAAATGGTTTATGACGAGCTATAAAAATCTCACACTATACCAACACCAAACATCTGGGGCAGAGGACAGGGAATGAGAGAAGGAAACATTCAAACAGAAATACAGGCGGTGGAGGGGCAAGAAGTTAACATGGAGCCAAGGAAGAAAGGTCTGTATTCAATGAGCTGGCCTCAGCTAGTTTGTTCCAATCTTGCAGGAATAGAAGAAACCTGGGTGTAGAAAATGCCATGTGGTGGGTGCAGCACTGAGCTGTGTGTGCCAAGGACCTTGTGCACACTTTCCAATGGATCAGGAGAAAACAGGCTTACACAGAAACATCACTATCAGGCTCAGTCTTAATGACTGTCTTACCTTGTATCTCACTTATGTCAAGCATTCATCTTTAAACTGCAGAAAGTCTTTTGAGGCTTAGAGAATACTTTTTTCAATTACTGTAGTTTGAGCGTTTTACTGTTCTGTCACATCTGGAAAGGAACAGAAAATATGGCAGCTGCAATACTTTGCTTCTTTGTTGCTGTTTTGCAATATGCTCAACCACCAGGACCAAAAGGAGCTCGGGGACAAAAGTGCTTATTTTAGCTTACATTTCCAGGTGACATTTTACCGCTGATAGAAGTCAGGACAGGAACTCAAGGAAAGAACTAGAGACAGGAGCTGACGCAGAAACGACAGAGAAACACAAATTATTGGTTCCTCTTCTGTGGCTTGCTCAACTACCTTCCTTAGACAGAGTAACCTCTCTGGGGTTGGACCCTCCCACATCAATTATCAATCAAGAAAATGCCCCACAGACATATCCACAGGTCAATCTCATAGATGCAATCCTCATTTAAAGTTGCCTCTTGCTAGGTGACTCATTTTTGTCAAGTTGACAAAAACCAGAAAGAATAGCACTCTATGGCTGGTAATAGTGTTAAGTTAAGCCTAACCTGAGTCTGAATCATAGGGTGAGACTTGTAGGTACCCCGATTTTTGAGTGGCATAGTCAGTTTTAGATGATGTGAGAATGTGGGTTTCCCTTTCCTGACTTTAATAACTTTCTATATTTGGATCAAATGTTATATAGACCTTGAGGTTTCACCCTTTAATTGATTAAATATGGAAAAATTGGAAGGCACGCATGGCTGGAATTTATATGACCAAGTGCTGCTATGTGGTGAGAGGGAGGTAGGAACTAGAGAGAATTTCTCTCCATGTGTGCCATCTATCTTTCAGTGACTTCCTTGATCATGTTATTTATCTGCATTAGCATTTTTGCGGTCTGGAAATTACAAACAATTTTTAATAGTCCTCTGAAAAGAATGTGAAGTGTGGAGCAATCTGTGGAAAACACATTTTTGTATAATTCTGTCAGGATCTAGAAAAAATATCTTGTTCCTGTAACTCACTTCTGCTTAGGAACTTGTTCAACAGGAGACAAAAAGAGAAGCTGAAAGTCGAAGAGGCTTTCTCTCTTCTTCAACAGACTACACTCACGCCTTCAGTGTCTAAACTCACGCTGCTGCTTCTAGTACTTCCAGGTCATGGGTGACAGGGCAAAGGTCTACTAGCTGCCAATACCACATTTAATGTAGCTCATATAAGCCTATTACTTTGGGAACAACAAAATAAATCAAGTAAGACTTTTATTCTCAGAGCTACAGTGTTCAACGACAATAATAAATAACAGCAGGAAAATAACCAAAATGTTACACAAAATGTGACGAATGACTGAAGGAGTTCACATTTCTACTTTTAAAAACACGGTAAAATAGATTTGTAGAAAAGTACAACACACAATAGAAAATATTAAGATCTTGGAAAGATATTTCAAATATTTCTCAAAATCATTATTAGAAAAACAATAAAGGAAAAGTAGACCATGAGAGAAAACAAAAACCACATGAGAGTTAAATTATAGAACAAGGTAGAACATGAGCTGCTGTTTCCTTCATCAGCATCTGTAAATGTGGGTGGGCTGCGAGCATCATTCTGTACACTAGGATGGAATGTGGTGGTGTGGATGAGAAAGGGCCCATAGGCTCATGGAGTCAAATGCGCAGTTGCCAGTGAGTATAACTGCTCAGGAAGGATTGGGAGCTGTAGCCATGTTGGAAGAGATGTGTCACTGGAAGAAGGCTTTGAAGTTTTAAAAGCTTAGCATGCACAAGCTCAGCTTGCGCTCTCTCTCTCTCTCTCTCTCTCTCTCTCTCTAAGGAAATCTACAAATTCTCCAGATCGATTCATGTTTCTATGGAATTATACTTGCATAACATTTTAAATAAAACTAACAATGCATGTTAGATGCTAATACCACTCTGATCTTTAAATCTAATTGGACAGGAGTGAGGGGGGATGGAGCATGGCAGGGATTTCTGTTCTACTGAGCATATTTCATATTTCTTGCTCTATATGTTGGTCAAAGAGGACTGGTTATAACAGTATACCAGGCAGAACTATAGGTTCCAGGATAGTGGTGAGTGTGACCCATCGCCTTTGTAGATGACAAGATCATATTGCAATGGCAAAAGGTTAGGCTTCCCCACCATCTTTTCAGATGCATGTTTGAATTGAGTATAATGTGCAGAAGAAAAGAAGTTTGGAGTCTATACTATTTTAGAGAAGTCTGGCAAACATTAAGCAAGTGGCTCCCATCTTAAACAAATATTTTGGACAATAGGAAAAGAGGGATTACACACACACACACTCACACACACACACACACACACACACACACACACACATACAGTTAGTTTTCAAAATGAGTAATATTTCACTGTCATCACAGAGCACGATAGTACAAGGAGAGAAAACCTCATGCTTACCTAGCCCTGGGAAATGCCCTAAACAAAACCTAAAGAACTGAAGCCTGACTATAGAAGAAAGAAACTATTATCACGTAGTATGTATATATCCTAGCAATACAAAAAAAAACTTAAAAATATAATGTAACTCTTTGGAATAGTGAACCCAAAAAGAAAAGGCTGAATGATTATCTCAAACAAAGAAATAATAATTGATATAATAGTAACAACCCAAGACAGTTTTTAGCTAAGTAGAGCCAGAAGGAACTTTCTTAGCGTCTTCAAGGGTAGTTGCTCAAAAATACCACAAACCCCTACAAACACATTACTCAAGTTTGAAACATTAAAATGCCAGTATCTTTTTAAAAAGAAGGAACAAGTTAGGATGTCCCCAATCACTGCTATGCAACTTGATGTCCCAGAAAGTAGTCAAGTAGACACACACACACACACACACACACACATTACCCAAGCAAGGCAACACTATATAGCAGGGAAATTTACGCAGGTGTTCATAGTGGATAAGGGTTCATAACTGCTACACCTTCTACACATTAGTTCAATCCTCAGAAGTGGTATATATTGTGTATGGACTCAGAAAAAGTTAATTGGAAATCAATGGGTTAAAGAATTGATAAACAAAATGGGGACACTTCTCTCAGAAAAGATTCAAAGCTGCCTCTGTTTTTATTTTCTAAAGAGGGAGCTGTGTTTCTCTTCTGAGAGGAGCATGGGAGAGGCTGGGAGGGTAGGGAGAAGGGAAGAGTGGGATTTGTCCTCCAGGTTGCTTTCCCAAGTTCTGTTTTGTATGACCTCCGCCATACCAAAACATGACTGTAAAGCTACTCTCTTGAAATGTCAACGTTTCATTGTTTTCTAAGTTTATCTGGGGATTTGAGAGTGCTTCTAACTTCCTGTTGTCCCACAAAAGTGGATGAATTGGCAAATGCCTGGCCAGAAGAGGGGGAGTTCTGAAGCTCCCACTCAGCAAGCTTTGGCAATGTCTTGAAAGGTGGAGGAAAAACGGGGAGGGGTATCCTGTTTGTTTACCCTTCTCCTTGGCAAGCTGACCTGGCACTTGCCCCCTCACCCATGAATCCAGTGAGTTTCCTAACTCTGACAACATTGTGGTGACCACATTCCTGTTAACTGCTAGTGAGTGACACTCAGTGGGTACCACCCCACCCCCACCCCCAACTGCCAGTGGTGTAGAGCTCCCGCTGCTGTTCTCTGTCCTAAAATCACTATCTTTAAGAACTCTTTACACATAAGTAGAAAAGTATCCACCTCTGCATCCAGCTGAAAAGATGCACGGCTGTGCCTTGGGGTAATGTGAAAGCTCGATGGTGTCTCCCCAATTTCTTCTTTTTATATTTCAAGCCCTAGACCCTGAGAATGTGGCTGTATGTAAAAGATGGATCCTTTACAGAGACAGTTAACTTAAAGCAGGATCTTTAAAATAGGTCTGTTGTAGTTAGGTTTCCTTTATGAGATAAAACACTGACCAGATCCAACTTTGGGGAAGAAAGAGATTGCTTGGTTAAAATGCCAGATCTCAGGTGGCCATTGAGGGAAGTGAGGGCAAGAACTGAAGCAGAAGGGAGAGTGGAGTCACGGAAACGCTGCTTGCTGGCTTACCTGAGTTCAGCAGTCTTCCTTATACTTCCCAGAACCCGGTGGTGACACCACCCACAGTGTTTGAACCCGCCCCCACATCAATCAGGAATCAAGAAAATGTCCCTCACACCAATCTGATGGAAAAGATTTCTCAATTCAAGTTCACTCTGTCTGGATAACTCTCATTTGTGCAAAGGTGACCAAAACCAAACCCATACACAATCCTAATCCAGCATGCCTGGCATCCTCTTACAAAGTTGCACACAGACCAAAGGATGGCTGTCTGAGCAATGGCAGGAAGATAGTTATCGGCAAACTGAGGACATAGTCCTCAGAGGAACCAAAATGGTTACGTGTTGGTCCTGAAAGTCCTCTGAATGCCAAGATAATAAATTCCTACCAGCGTCTCTACTTCTTTCTCTCTGGAGTCTGAACAGCACAAAGTTCTTGGAAAGTCCCTTTTGGATTCAAGAGGAAAACAGGAGAGCAGGAGCTCTGGGAATATTGGTAACTGCTCTGAGGGTTCCAACTTCTAGGTTTTAAGAAGTATTACTCCTTTTATGACATAAATTTCTGACCTAACTTCCAAGTGAAACGCTCTGTTTATTTAGCAATTAAGAGAGCAACAGAACATAAGATCGATACTTTAGGCAAGCTGCCTTGCAAAGTTCCTCGACTCAGAGTCCAAAAGACCCTTGGTAGCATTGCAGTTGTATCTGTATGACAGCAGTTATGCCTGTGGAATCCCAGGTTTCTTCTCTTCTGTAACACTCTCTTGAATGATGCTTTGAATGTTGTGTGAGGATTAGAGAAAGTAACTGTAAGAGTTTGTCCTGTTCTCAGCAGAGATGATACTTGACAACTGGTAGAATGATAGTTGTTATTATTACTATTGTTTAAAATAAACAACCTTACACTGAGCCTGATAACTGCTAAAGATGCAACATGCACTAACCCTTATCCATACCTTCAACTTAGATACCACTGCAAGTCTCAGGACCTTAAGTAGCCAAAGAAATAACCAAGAGTTTAATTTTATACAAAATTTTATGTCCTTGACAAATTACAAATTTTCTCTGCATCTCAAAATTCTTATAACTTCCCTTGTCTTTTGTCGTTTGACTTTTTGAATGAAAGCCTTGAGAGCAGACTTTTTTTATTCTTGTTCTAGATTTTAACAAAGACACTATTGTAAGTATTTTGCCATTCTGTCCTTTGTTTACTCTGGGTTGTTTAAGACATTGCATTCTCAACTATAATTGCTTATTTTGTGTGATATGTGTGATTTATTTATGTGTTTCCTGTGCATTTATCAAGATATTTATATTTTTGTTTACTTACATCTTCAATACTATGAATGGCATTCATATATTTAAAAGTGTTTGACTTACCTACATCTCAGAGAGCATCCTGCTTGGATAATAATAACTCATAATTTATTGTTAATCTATTGCTGGGTTCCAGTAACTAATTTTTTTATACAACATTTTTATATCTTCTCTAATAAGTCAACATTCTACATAATAGTACATTTTTCACCTGTACCTGGATGTTCTGGGAATCAAACTTGTATTTAATTCATAAAATGAAATAAAAATATTTCTTGTGTTTTATCATTTGAGGATTAGAACCAGTCCCCAACAGCTGTCCTTTGAATGTGTGCTGGAATTCACTTCTAAAATTGCTGGGGATAAGGTTTTTTCTCTCTTTTTGTCTTCTCCTCTTGTGTATGTGTATATGATATCTGGTCAAGTGTGTGTGCATGCTCAAATGCATTCAGGTGCTCGTGAGTGTGTACATGTGTGGGTGTGGGTGATCTACACATGTACTTGGGTGCATATGTGTGGGGAGGGGAGGAGGATCCTGAGAAGGATATTGGGAATCTTTCTCCACTGCTCTGTCTCCTTATTCTTTGAGGCAGAGTCTTATAACCAAAGCTTATTTTGTAAGCTTTAGAGCTTACAAAAATGGCTATGATCAGCACCAGCTTGCTTTGGAGATCTTCTTTCCCCAACTTCCAAGACTGGAATCATAGGTTAGTCACCATAGTTTCCATCATTTTCATGGGCTCTGGTGACATGAACTTGGGCCCTCTTGCTTAGCAAGCATTTTAACTCCAAGTGGTTCTTCAGCCCCTAAGGTTTTTGTTTTTGGTTTTTGGTTTGTTTTTATAGAAAGACTCTACTCCAGATAATTACTCCAAATCCTATAATAGCTTTGGGAATATTCAACGTATTTTCCAGAGTCAGTCTTATGTACTCTTTTCTAAAAATGTATGTATTTTGTCTAATATTCCCAACTCGATTGCCTACAGTTCTACAAGCTAAAATCTCTTAGATAAATACAGAATCTGCTGTTGCGGTTCCTTTGTGATGTCATTCATTCTTTCTCCTCTTGTGCTTCATCAGGAAAACCTTCGTCAAATGCATTAAGTCTTTTGAGCAGCAGAATCTTTGTCTTCTGTACTAGGAAAACGTATTTAAACATTGTTCAACATATTGAGCACTATCTGACGTACCATAGGATGTAAGTGTGGAGTTAGGGAAATGCTGGAAAAGTCATAAAGAAAACTGTGACCAAAGACCAAGTTTAATTCGTGCCTATGGCAGACAACATTATTATAAACATGGATCTTTCCAGAAGAAAAAGGGACAGCTGGGTAACAACATACCCTCTACTTACATCACTATTCATTTTTGATTCTCTAGAAGAAAGCACAGATCTTAAAAATGTTTGCCAAGTCATGGGCATTTCCTTTTCCCTTCTAGTGATTTTAATAATAAATTTTAAAACCTCTATTTTCAACAACACAGAGGACTCTAGTGTTAGAATCAAGTGACCCAAAATTTGCTGATGATTTTAGATATTGGTCAGTATCTGATCTTGTATCATGCAGAACTCCATCACCGTTGTTCTTTTTCTAATCTGATATGACTGATGTGCTGAGGGTGACTGGGACACACAAATGTACCAGAAGAGGAAATGTTGAAAGGGCCAGAGGCTTTGCTTGTGTTGCTTAATGCAGTCCTTCGGATGCTTGCTTGTGAAATGGAGACATGTGATCCACTCTTACCTTTAGAATGAACTCTCTAGTGATCAGTATTTCTAACCCTCACATCTGTGCTCCTACAGCAAACAGATAAGAAGAGAAGAGATATTAGAGTATCTTACAAGTTCTGTCCACAAATTTCATCCATGTATTCTGTGGGAGTTCTCTGGTATGCTTTGAGGGAGCTGAGAATGAGGTTAGTTGCAAGACTCCAGAAGAGGGAAATTTAAGGTTGGATTTTCTGTCAGAATCACATACTTTGTAACCCTTAACAAATCAATAATGAGTCATATATTACAATGTTTTAAGCCCAAGGTAAATTTCTGAGTACAGATTAGGTAAATGAGTTTAGGACTTGAAGTTCAAGTCTCTAGAGACTCTTCCTGGCAACACAAGGGATCGTGGTGAAGGAACTCAACATGAGCACTCGGATAAACAATTGGGAAGAAGGCCCAGCACTGCTGGCAGTGGGAGCATCGATAAGAAGATGGCTAGGCTCTCTGGCAGGAAGACACTCTCCACCAGGAAGTCAAGCCAGGCAGATGGGATAAAGAAGAGATGTGTGTTGAAGATAGTAGAAGGACTAGAAGATAAAATATAATTCTTGAAAATACATGAAAATTGAGCATTATTTAATAATATTAAACAGGATGTTTTAAAACATAAGCACTTGCATATAAATGGTATATGCAAGTGTTGTGAATATGGCATGATAGGTATATGCGCTTGTCCTGAATATTTATAATACAACTATATGCCAGTGTATATTACATTATAAAGGCCTAAAGGTATTTTAAGAAAGATTCATAATATAAAGCACATTGGCCTGGGAGTTAAGATCTTAACTTTTGATTATGTTTTTAACTAACTATATAACTTCAGGAAAACCCTTGAGTTTCTTTAGGTCTCAAGATCGTCCCCTACAAGCAGAAGAGAAAGAAATGGCCATAAGATCACTTCTAGTTGAAGACTCTACATCTCCTTCAGTGCTACAGGAAGAGTGGGCCCTAGAAACCATATAAGAAGGTTTGTTCAAGGAATCACTGAACAGAATTCCAAAGGCAGAGAAGTGAAGGAGATGTTCATGGAGTAGCAGCTGGTCTCATGTGGCTGAGAACTGCAGCAGAAAGATGACAAAAGAGATAAGAATGGGTGGCCTGAAAATGACCACTGCAGGTGTGAAAGGTGGAGTGGAGGTTTCTAGTTTCTTTAGAGACACAGTTGTGTCATGTGATGTTTTTCTGGAAACTGTCTTATGAAAAGATGCTTTTGCTGAAGCAGGCATGTGGGAAGATATTTTGCTGAGAACAGACACATGGTGTTTTTTCTGGAACCAGGCTGAAAAAAAAGGGCATGTGATGTTTTGCTGGAGCAGACACTTGAGAGAACACATGATGTCTAGAAAAGGGATAAATATAACCCAACAGACAGTACATGACACTGTGTGGTATTGGTACACCTTGCTACTCTTTGCTGGTAATCATTTTTTATGACTTCATAGAGAAAAACACATCAAAAGCCTTCTGGTGGTGTTCTAGTGGCTACTTGATGCTACCCTAGACTCAGACCAATTGGCAGAACCTCGCAGTTTCTTTTGGATTGAATTGCCATTGCTGATTCGTGAATGGTGTTTGTAAGTGGATCAAGCTACTTCTGCTAATTTATGTGAACTGAACTACTGAGATCCTGAAAATGAAGATTAGATATGCCCCAAAAGACTATTTCTAAACAGGTCCTCATCCTCCTTTGCTCTATTAACCTTTCATTTCCACTACCTCTGGCAGGTGCTGGGCTCAAAGGGAGCTTAAAGCATTTAAGTACACTAACTAAAGTAGGATTTGAAAAATACAAGCCTACAGAAAGATGAACAGGTGCAGCTGAAGGCAAGCTTGAGGGATCCAAGTTCTCTGTCAAAACAAATGAAGAGGTAGGAAGATGACTCAGTGAGTTAAGGTACAGACTGCCCATCCGACAACCTGAGTTCAATCCCCATAGCCCACATGGTAGAAAGACAGACTCCCTCAAGTTTTTCTTTGAACTCCATGCCTATACCATGAAATGCATGCCTCTTCTATCCACACTTCTCAGACTAAGTAAATATAAAATCAAGACAAATGATGTCTAAATGCTATTAAAAATCAACCTATATTTTGATATGATAATTTGATCTTGATCTGTGCTGTGCATTGGAATAGATAAATATAAAGGTAGGAGAGAGGATAGAGAGAGAGACAGAGACAGAGAGAGAGAGAGAGAGAGAGAGAGAGAGAGAGAATAGTTTCTTAAGACAGTGCTTCTTTATGTAACCCAGGTTAGCCTTGAACCTTGATCATCACTAAAGGTTTCTTGGATATATGATAAAAATTTTTGTCATGGTGCTTTACAGTTTATAAACCTATAACAAACCCTTGATCCTCGAAGTCAACATAGAGGAGACACCAGACATGTAATGGAACTCAAAGCACCATTTGAAATCAGAAAAAAAAAGCCAGTTTAGGCATAACAGAATTGACAATTCATACATTCCTGGGTTTACAAACCTGAGTATATAACAAAAGATTCAAAGGCGGCACCAGTACATTAATATACAAAAAGCTTACTCATTAACTGTTTGAAAGCTCTACCATATTTTCTCATGCATCTGTTAGAGATTGACACTTGACTGGAGGCATGACAGGGATGAAAGTTACAGTTAGAGACTCTCGGAGATTAGAGTAAAGGATCCCTTACCTCTTCCTCCTACTGGAAGCTCAGGTACTTGAGTCCTTAAATAAGTGAATAGCACAGATAAGTGAAATTCCCACATTGCCCCAAACCAGTTACCAAACATGAGGATGTGGGTGTCATTCATTACCACAGAAGACTCTGGGCCAGGGTGACATTGGGCATGCTAGTTATTATGTGGTTAAAATGGGGAAAGAAACTAACAGTTGCATGGTTCCTGGAGTAGGCACCACTACATTTAGTGTCCGTGAGAATTTTGAAATTATACTAATTACAATAATACAATTCTCCTCTCCTCTTGGGTGAGTAAATTGGCTTCTTAGAGCTTTGATAATATGTCTGAGGTTCTAGAGATTCATGTGGTCTGATTGAGAAATGTCTTTTTGGTCTTCCTACTGTTTGGTATTTCTGATAGACTACAAGAAGGTAAGAAAGACTGCTGCACCACCATAAGCAACCACATGACCACAGGCACAGAGTGTCTGTGACCTTCAAAGTTTCCTGTGACATCCTGGCCATCTGTTTGAAGAGCTGCATGTTATGTGAGCATGAGCTTTGCTGCTTAATTCATCTCATTAGCAGTGACAGCCAGCACACAGATAAAATAAGGGCACCCTCCCTGGAGAACATAGGATGCTCACAGGGACAGGTCTGTGCCAGAGAGGAGTATGTCCCTAGTGTGAGGAATCCTGGTTCGCTGAGTCACCCTAGCATTGCTGAACAGGCAATTGCATTTCCAACAGCATGGCATGCTAAGTGAAGAAAGAAAATGAATAATAAACACAAGAATGTGAACAATCAGAAAGTTGATGAGTACACAAACCTTCATTGCCTGCTATATAAGCCTAAACTCATAGAATCTGCTGCCTCTAACTTCACAGACTGCTAAACCCTAAGGAAACACATGACATTGCATATGCCACCAATATCCATACCAAACTTAACCATACCCAGTTGGTACAGAGTGCCATATTACTCACTTTCCCACTGCTCATATCACTGCATCTTGTCTACGGGATTACTCTGTCATACTAGCCCCAGTCTAAGTTATAAGCAAAGAGTTCATCTTCTCAGCCCACTGAGGCCCAACTTTTAATGTCCTTGCCTTAATACAGATAAATTGTTCACAAGATGGGCAGCTTTGCCAGTGTCACATAATCTTTCCTGACATCTCCAGACAAATGGATATATAAATGTCGGAGCCCACTGAAGCTGCCATGAAGCCTCCAGCCATGACTGTCACCATAGCCTCACTTCTGTCACCCCCATATTCTCTTTCATTCCCTTTCTGGACACTCCACCAGAAGCCAGATCATCTTCTTGAAATACAGATGTTATCTGTTGAGTTCCTGTCCCAAGCCTTTTATGTAATTAGAAGAGTTAAAACTCATGGCCACAGCCAACTACCCTTGTCAGACTTGCCTTTTGTTTAGCTAACAGTCTTGGTATGTTTTCTCACACTGGGCTAAAATCTTAACCAAAAGAAACTTGGAAAGAGAAGGATCTGTTTGGCTTTCAAGTTATGGTCCACCATCTAGGGGATGGAAGGGCAAGAACTCAAGGCAGAAACCTGGAGGCAGGGACTGAAGCAGAGACCATGGAGGAACACTGATTATGCTGTCCCTGGCTCTCCCTCTTAAAACCCAGGATGGCCTTTCTAGACACAGTGCTGCCCATAATATGCTTGGCTCTCTCCTACATCAATTACATTCGAGAAAATGCCTCCACATACATCTACAAAGGCCAACCTGATATATGCAATTCCTCAATTCAGGTTCCCTCTTCCCAGGTGTGTCAAGTTGACAAGCAAGTGTTGCCATCACAACAACTCATATCTATGTGTCAGAGCTTTATCACCTAACTCAGCTTTGCCTTAATCATAATCAGTTTCTCCACCCCTAGCCTATCACCTTAGATAATTTCAGTCACCTTATTCCCGTTTAAATACTTATAAGAAGTTATCTTTATATGTCTTAGAACTATGTGTGAGGAATACATCCAATGGGATGTTTCAAATGTTTATTCAATATTAGTTGACTGAATGGATGAATGTGCCTGCTTCCCTTTCCATGCAAGGATATACTTTCTTTTTGTCCCTAGACATGTGTTTGATTTTTATAGAAAGATCTAGAGAATCAGATCTTAAGATCTAGAGAATCAAATTATCACCATGGACACAGAATGACTCACCATGATCCATATTACTCACTTTCCCACTGCCAGCTCATATCACTGCATCTTGTCTACGGGATTACTCTGTCATACTAGCCCCAGTCTAAGTTATAAGCAAAGAGTTCATCTTCTCAGCCCACTGAGGCCACAAGGAACACTCAGTTGCTCATCTTGCACAAAATTGTCCCTTTGATAAATGCTCTATTGAAATCTTAAAACATCACAAGCCTTTTTTAAAGTCTTACATTCGTGCCAGGGATGGAATGGGGGCTTCCTTGACCATTGACAGGGTGACCTGAGAGGAGATAAGGAGTCATCAAAGGAGGAGGAATTCAGATGCAGCAGTCAGGGGAATCTTGCAGCTCTGACTGACTACCTATCAGGTCACTTCTTTATTTATACAAGTTTCACAGAACAAAGGAAGACTAATGATTATCCAAGAAGTACAGATTATATCATTTTGTCCCTGGACATGTGTTTGATTTTCACTATGCCTGGGGTTACAGATTCAGTAATTAGAAAGTACAGATAGAAAAGATATTTTATTTTCAGCCCAATAACTCCAATTAAGAATCTAAAGAATGTCTCTGCCAAAGCAAACACGTGTATTATATGACAGCCTACTTTAGGCTGGCAGTATTTGCAGTTTTAAAGCACTCCAGACAAACAGAAGATGTTAGAATCAGTCTTTTAATGAATAGCAAACACTCATACCTAACTCCTTCTAATATATCATTACATCATTTTGATGGCTATTCTTGATTATCAACTTGACTATATTTGGAATGAACTACATTTCAGAATTGGAGTGCACATCTGTGAACTGGATCTTGAGGCAGAAAGACAACATGCCTTTGATCCAGATTTTGTGGCTGGAAAAGTCAGCTTTTGCTCCAGATCTTAAGGGGGAATGTGAAGTGGGACGACACACACTTTTGATCTGGATTGACACACACCTTTAATACAGATCTTGAAAGAAAAGCTAGGTCCAGGCATGGTCGTACAAACCCTTTATCTCAATACTTAGGAGACAGAGGAATGCAGGTCTCTGAGTTCTAGGCCAAGGAATCTGAAGAACAAGTTCCAGGATAGCCAAGCATAGGCAATGAAGGGAACTATGGGAAATAGAACATTGATGAAGATGTAATTGAACCAAAGGGCCATGTTCTAACCCCCCAAAGCAGCAAAATTTAGCAGCGTTTTCCTCGTGGCTCTGGATTTAGAGTCAAGAATAGAATAAGAGGGTTGTAGAAACTCCATTCTGAATTACATATGACCACAAGACTATGAGGGACAAGGAATGGAATGTGGTGACTTGAATAGGTTTGGACCCCATAGGGTAATGTATTTGAGTACTTGGCTTATAGAAAGTGGCACTATTAAGAGGTGTGGCCTTGTTGGAAGAAGCGTTTCACAGTCGGGGCAGGTTTTGGAGATATATATACCTCAAGCTTGGCCCAGTGTGGAATTCAATCCCCCTCTGCTGCCTGCAGATTAAGGTATAGAACTTTCAGATCCTTTTCTACCTGCATGCTGCCATGCTTCCTGCAATGATGATAATGGAGCAAGCCTCTGGAACCGTAAGCCTGCCCCAAATAAGTGTTTGCCTTTATAAGAGTCACCTTGGTCATGGTGTCTTTTCACTGCTATAAAACCCTAAGACAATCATCTATGCTATAAAGTAGGAAATTTTTATTTTAGTCAATTTATCTTATTTACTGAGTTCTATTTCTAGAGGTATGTATCCTGTATGATCCCTATCTTTATATTACATTTTTAGAGAACTCTAAGAATATTGTTTTTTAAAAAGGCCTTGAATCTTTATTAATAAGGCCATTCAGACTATCAGAGTTTGTCAACTCTTTACCCTGTATCAATTATACTATTTGGGTTTGCTTAGAGGTGGATACCTCATGATTCCTGGAGTCATGGGCTCATTTACAAATCCCTAGCTTAGTGTTTAAGTGTGCTTATCACAATCTCCAGGACACAAGCAAGACTCCCTAATAGGGCCAGATAAAGTTACTTCCTAAAAGCAGAAGGGATAGTATGTTTAGAACTTTCCTGGAAAGACTCAGATAATTTTCTCAGGAAAAGACATAAAATAAATCATAATGTAAAAAGTCCTCAAGAATGCAATGTGCAGAGACCAAAACCTAAAAGTGAGAGACAGAGTGACATCTCTCACTACATTCAGCTCAGCTTTGCTGGAACTGTGTGAACAGTTGTGCTGACTTCATGACTTTCACTCTTTCCAGTGGATATTGCTGTGCCATATTTGTCCTAAAGTATAGGATGTAGTTTAAAATATCACAACTCATTGTTCACATGGTAGCATTTATTCACCAAAGTGCATTTCATTTCTCGGTTAAGAAAACATGCTAGTGAGAATTGAACTTCACCCTTTCAAATTAAAGTCAAGCTCAAAAGACAAAACAAAGAGCATTGTGTGGTTTATCTAAGAGAGATGTAGAAGAGGAAGCAGAAAGATTGTAAGAGCCAGAGGGGATGGATGATACCAAGGAAACAGTATCTTCCAGACACAGCAGGACTGATGCACATATGGAATCACTGTAAATTTACTGTGACTGTATGCATAGGGCCTGCACATTGATGTGGAGATGTGGACAAGAGCTCCCATTCCTTACCAAGATGCTGTCTTCAACTGACAACTGCTTACAAAGGAAAACATCTCTCTCTAACAGAGTCTCATTGGATACATTAACCTGCTTAAAGGAGGCCCCAGGCTCAGGAGGCGGTGACCAACATAAAACAAACTCAATGACAATTTCAAAGATTTTTTTCTCCTCTTGCTTTGTTTGGGCATTTTTCATCTAACTAGTCTTTTGCTTGTACGTGTTTGCCAATTTTGTGGGGTGTGTGTGTGTGTGTGTGTGTGTGTGTGTGTGTGTGTGTTTCCCATGATTTGTCTCTGATTGTTTTTAAATTCTGGTTGGTTGGTTTGTTTGCCTGATTTTTTTTTATTTTGTTTTTTTAAATAAAAGAAAAATAACATGGGAGCTGGATGGATGGGAAAATGGGGAGGTTCTGGGAGGAGATAAGTGTGATCACAATATATTGTAAGAAAAGATTATTTTTAATAAAACACACAATAAATAAGCATATGTAATAATAACAAATGTGTTGTCATATACTTGCTTGCTATCTACATGCCCTGAAATTGTTCAACTTAGCTGGAAAGGAGAGATGCTGTGATTAAATGTAACACCTGACAGTGCTAGAAACCTGAGGTTTGTACTCTGCCCTTCTCTTTTTAGAGGTCAGATTTTATGAAAAGAGGAGTAGAGATTATGCTCTGGAAATAGAATAGTTATATTCAACTTAGAAAGGAGGAGGAGGGGGAGGGGGAAGAAGAGAAGAAGAATAAAGAGGAGGAGGAAGAGGAGGAAGAGGAGGAGGAGGAGGAGGAGGAGGAGGAGGAGGAGGAGGAAAAGAAGAAGAAACTGTTCCCAGAAAAAGAATCCATACAGGAAACTGTTTAAATACTACAGAAAGGAAGACAAAGCCTGCACATGCCTACATGCCCTGCACAGGCAAGCCAGACAGTCAGTGACACCCAGCTCCCATCTTAACCCTTTTCTGCTCCAGCCCTCACACCACTGGGTAACTCAGACTCCCTGGTCTTCCCATCACAGAAGCCATTCCTGTATCCCCAGAGCTCTACAGGTATGACCAGGACCCCTTGCTCATTTTTAAAGGCTCACCTGGTAGTAACCACATTAGATGTCAGACCCATCAAAATGGCATTGCAGTAGCTCACTGTTCAGATCAAATAGTTGTGGAGTTTCTTCTCTCTCTCCCTGACACCACTCCCTAACCCTGTTATTTCTCCCCAACAGTCCCTACACACACACACACACACACACACACACACACACACACACACACACATCTGAGAACTGGAGAAGTTGCTCTGTTTCCCCATTGAATAAGTTATTCAACTGTGGTTTGGAATATGTCAAAGCAAGTTCTAACCAAATACTTTATCTCTGGGTTTGTCTTCCACATAATGTATGAGTCACATTTGGAATCAAACAACTTAAATTGTCTGTCTGTACATCATTCCTTCCTACAGGTTCACACATCAGGAAGTCTCTTCGTCCAAGTCTACCTTAGTATCTTTGCTGGGCCTCAACAGCCATGAGTTCTTTGAAGGTTACTCTGTAGCTGTTAAGTGCATAAAGAAAGAGGGAGAAAGCAAGGCTCAGGGGTGAGAACTAATGACAGAGAAAAGACATGCATAGAATCCCATCAACAGCCAAGGAGCTATTAGTTGATAGCTGCTGGGAAAGAGAAAGACATCTTTTTTAAAAGGGGAGGGGTTAACTGCACACCATACATAACAGGCAGACCCAAATACCAAGACTTGCTGGATAACACAAACTGAACTTAAGAAAGAAGAAAGAAAAGAAGCAATCTCAAAGTTGGGTATGAAGGGACTGGAGTATTGAAATGGTGGTAAAAGGGGCTGAAAGAAGTGAACACATTCAAAATACAATGCTGCGTGAAATTACTAAAATAATTGTTAAAATACAATGTGGATACTAGAGATATGGCTCAACATTTAAGAGCCCTGGCTTCTCTCTTAGAAGAACTGAGTTTGATTTCCAGTATCTACATGGTGGAAACTGTAACTCTAGTTAAATAGAATTCAATGCCCTCCTCTGGCACCCTTAGGTCCTGGGCATGCATGTGGTGTATAGACTTAAACTCAGGCCAATTCTTACACACATAAAACAATAAAGTAAATTTCAATTTGCTTAAACAAACAAGGTAGGCTGCACTTGAGACACAACACCCATATATGCACCATGCATGCCTTTGTACACACACACGAAAAAATATTCACTCATGTCATAAGAGTATAATTTTATTTGTATTAAGATCCTAATATATACATATACCTTCAAGTACAACAGGGAAGACATATTATCAACTTTTACTTTTATCATAATGTGTAACACCATAGGGTACAAATTAAAGAGAAAGAATATTTCACAGCTAAAGAAGAAAGACCCAGGGTTGTATTGTAGAGTCCCTGGCTAGGACAGAGGGGCTAATGATAAACTCTGAGGTAAATAAATGGGATCAGAGGAGCTGTTATTGCCCGGACTACTGTAGCTATTATTGTTATTGCAAATAATTTCCAGGTATACCACCTGGAAAGAGGTTATGATCTGCCATGTCCGAGTCACAGAGATCTGAATAGACACAATTGGAGGACAAGCTTAACTTCAGCTGTGAATTTGAGCAGGAGTTGACTTTTGTTTATTTATGTAGGTTGATAATTTGAATATTGGTAGCTAAGTGTACAAATTCCAAAACTTCATAAATAAGCAATATATGTAAAGAAACAAGGGAGAGGACTTGAGAGCATTGCAGGGGCTATTGGAAAGGAGGAAGGCACCCAAGGAAAGGAAACAGAAATTGTGGGAAGGAGAGAAAAATGTAAGTCTGTGGACATGATAGTGGTAGGGTATATTCACACATAAAAGTGTCACACTAAAACACGTCCATTTGTACAATTAGCACCTGCTAGGAAGGATAAAAATGAAATGGGTTGAGGCTCTATGTAAAACACAAATTACTTGGATAAAAGGTTACACTGACAAACCCAATAATTTCTACACCAAAATTAAAAACCAAAAACCAAAACAACAACAACAAAAATCCCAAATCTCCTTCCTCGTGATAGTTGCCATCATGAGTCTTCGTGCCATCATGAGTCTTCGTGCCATCATGAGTCTTCGAACTAGAGACCTTGACTCTCTCTCCATCATCTGATGCCGTTACACAGAGCACAGTGGCTTCCTCTGTGGTCTCTGCAGGGCAAATGTTGCACTGTTCTGCCGCAGATATCACTCAAGCCATGAGCAGGGCAGGAACCAGGATTGCGCCACGCTAGCATGCTAGCACGAGCAGAACGCCCTGAAGGCCTCTCTCATGCGTCATCCTGTGTTGACCATCCCATGACCTTGACATCCCATCATCTCTTCTCATGAGGACTCTGCTGGCTAATTTTTGCCATCTTGACAATATAGCTTAGACATTCATGAAGAGAGAGAATCTCGATTGAGGAACTACTTCCATCTGACTGGTCTGTGGGCAGGTCTGTGGGGACATTGTCATGATTAGTGATTGATTTGGAAGGGCTTACAACCACTGCGAGTGGTGCCACCCCTGAGAAAATAGGACTGAGCTGTGTATAAAGGTAGCAAGCCAAGGAGAGCATGGCTCAATGGTCTTTGCTCCAGATCTTGCCTCCAGGATTTTACCTGGAGTCCCAGCCTTGCCTTCCATCAATAATGGACTGCAGCCTGAAAACTAAAGAAACGCTTTCCTTCTCCAGCTTGCTTTTGGCCATGCTGTTTATCATAGCAACAGAGAGGCCAACTAGAACAAAGAAAGAGTGCAGAACCTAAGAAATCCACTCATTAGCAAAAGTGAAAGTCAAGAAAGAATGCAGGGAAAGCGCATTGGAAAAATACCTCTGGTTTTAGACCAGGTAAGAACACATAATCACTCTAAGCTCCGGCTTCTTGCCCCATAGCTAGAGTTAATAGTCCTTACTTCAAGAGTGCATTGAAAATGGTAAATCAATGGATATAGGCAAAAAGCTTGACTATTACCTAAAATCTTTTCTACTAGCATGCATATGAAGAGCAAGCCAGCAAAGACTAAGAGGTCATCTTCAACTGGTACCCAACTTTGGTGCTTGAAGCATCAACAAACTTTAGCAAGCACTCTGTAATAGAATTGGGCTCAACGGCAAGTCCTTTCTATCACTCCACTTCTTGAGAAAACATTAAAAATGTTGGCTCCTCAAGTGAGGAGCCAATGTTCAAGATCATCCTCAGCTGTGTATGGAGCATGAGGCCAGCCTGGGCTACATGAAACCCTTGTCTCAAAAAAAAAATTAAAAAGGAACAAAGAAATGAAGAAAAGAAGAATGAACAGAAACAATAGATCTGGATAAAATGTATAGGGTAGCATGTGTTATGGATGACTATGTTGGCCTTTGAAGGAATTCAAGCACTCTAGAAACACCACATTTAAACAACGGAAATTCAAAACTCTACCCAATCCGATCATATATTTCTTCTCTAGCATTATTTGTTTATCTCTCCCACTTAACCATTCCATTAGTAGCTCAGATTTGCAAGTTCAACCTGTGGCAGACATCCTGACAATCACCACACCAACTGCCACCAGCCAACCTCTTCTGTTAACCTTCCCTGCCTCTGATCCTTAGCTGACCTGGTTCCTCTCCTCCTCCTCCTCCTCCTCCTCCTCCTCCTCTTCAGGAGGCCTTTGCTGTGGTGATTAAACTCCCATATAAAACACCTGGCGGAGTGAATGCAGGTATTTAGAAGCATACCAGGAATTTGGTAAGTGGTCGTGAATGATGATGGTCGCAGTCGTCATATTTTATTGTTCAACTGAAGATGAGTGTCACAACACACTCTCATGATGACCCTGGCTTATGGCTCAGGCTGATGTGGTTATTATAATATTTGGCCTTGATTATGTATTATATCTATTAGATGAAATCCCTCTCATATTAAATAGATAAAATTCATATTAGAGGTGGTCTATTATATTTTTACACCCCCTCCCCCAGAATATGTTCCATAGCACTTAATGATAGTAATAATTTCTGTATGAATGTGTGTGTGAATTTGGTGGACCTAAGAAAACATCTATAGGGAGTGGGCAGCTGTGGTCTTTTCATTGCCAGAAATATTTATGTTTATGGCAGCCCAAATGGAAAGATTTGGGCCATAGATTCTCCTTCTCACATAGCCTTTACGGTGCCTTGACTTTTTACCATATGGGCTGAATTAAATCCATTCCTATCATAAGCCGGATGATGGACTTTATCTTTATTATCCCACCAGCTCATCAACAGAACACCTCCAGTGTCCAGGCCTCCACTTTTGCTTTCCTAGCTATAGCCTAAGTGAGAGCCAAGCCAAGACTCTGCCTCTGGATACTATTAACTGGACTATTCTGGAAGTCAGCTGGGCTGGCTGGTTTCTGGCAATAGATGGCATTGGCTTATGGCTTGACTATGCAGAGAAGTGATTGCATCTGTTTGAGAGGTAATCAGCAAATAATGTCAGAGGGGAATACATCTGTCTTCTTAGATGGTGGTACTGGAAACCAAAAGACAAATGACAATCTAGAAATAGTTCCCCGGGTAGAATCCCTGATAATACTGGGAAGTAGCTTGAATACTCAAGATGGACCACACATCTACCACCACTGACACAGAGGAACCAGTGCTTAGAAATGATAAGTTTCCCAGTATGACTAACTTTTTGAGTGACTATGTCTTGAGTGACTATCTCTCTGACACTTTCCCCCTCACGCTGACAGGAAATGAAGTGTCAATGCAGGGAAACATTTGAGCTGTTCTGAGGCTCATCTTCCCTTAACAGGTTTTCTGGGGCACAAGCATTCTCTGCAGCTCAGGAGGCTCACTATGTTGCTAGTTCCCACTCCGGGGAGAAAAAGGATCGAATGTGTGGGGAGACTCAGGAAGGACACTCCTTTTGGTCACTAGATTTGTTATGTGTGTAGAAATAATCCTTGATTCTGTATATCAGAATGCATTTCCAATTGCCAGTGAGATAAGAGTAAAAGCTCCTAATTAGCTATTAAAAATCCCAATTTTTCAGGAAAAGTCGGGGGATATAATGGTCCACTTTAAAAGATAGTATTGAGAAAGAATTTTAAAATTGCTTCCAACTGAGACAATGGCTCAATTAGCGTAGTGGCTTGTAGTTGCAAGAATGAGCCCGAGTTCAAATCCAGGAACAGATCTCAAAACCCAGGTACCAGATTCCTGCTTGTAGTCCCAGTACTGAGAAGAAGGAGACATGCATGCCTGTCACTCACTGGCCGGCCAGCCGCTAGGCTACTAATGGGCAAGCACCAGGCCAGTGGGAGACCTTATCTCAAAATCAGATGAGTGGCATTCATGAGGAACAGTGTCCTCTGCCTTGCCACATACAAACCCAAGTATGTTATCTATGGGCACGCATGCATTCACGCATGACCTACAAAAGTCCCACAAAGAAAAGCAACAGTTTTAATGTGGATGATTCAAGACCTGCACCTTTCTGTGGTCCTAACATGCAGTTTTATACTAAGGAAGATGTTAAGACCATCCGTCGGGGTCCCTCTATTGATTCCAGATGAAGCTTCAGTGTACGTTCCCTTCAGTTGACTCATAGCCTGACGTATAATGAACTAATTATCCAGCAAGTGATAACGACTTTCACTCAGACTTCTCACTCCGACTTTAATTATCCGTGTAATAAAAAACCCAGGAGTTAGCCAAACACCTCTGCTCAGGCAGGCCCAGAAATGCACTGAGGGGTGAAAGGGAGAGGGAAAGAAACTACCCTGCCTCCTCGTTTCCAAACGTGTTCTCATTCAATGTGGTGAGCAGAATTCATCTCCATATTAGACTGTCTGTGTACCTGTGAGCCTTGGAGGAAGATAGGGAGGGACACTTTTAAGTAACAAGACCATTGAGGGAACTCTAGCTTGCTTGATTTATGCTGTGAACAGACTCTGAATTAAATGAGTGAAGATAGCCCTAGCTTTGCACATCATCGGGTGCAATAAAATAACATTAATTTCTGGTGCTTCTGAGGGTTTGGTTTGGTTCTGTTTTGTTTTGTTTTTCTGTACAATGAAGAGGTCTCCAGAAAACAATCTTGTGACCTCTTAGCTACATGTCTAGCTGCTAGGCTCTAAACAAAGAGCAGCAGCATCTTTCTAAGTCTACACTGTAACTTCACTATATAATACAAACTTCCAAAACATCACAACTGTCAATAAACGCCAACTAAATAAATAAATAAATAAATAAATAAATGCCAAAGATCCAGCGCAACGTTTGTAGTTGGTTCACATAACTCAAGGCAAACGCTCTTCTCTCCCATTATGTTTGTCTTGCTGTGTTAGATGGGATTACTCCACTGGTACATTAAGCTATTGTTCTTTTACAAACTACATATGAATAACCAGTATGTCAGACATATTCACTTGGAGTAACATAAGTTATTATGTGTGTGTGTGGGGGGGGGGGGACCACTAGACTAAATGACAAAGTTTGTGATTAGAGATTAAGAACATTAAAGGAATCCTGGGAAGAAATAAAAATGAAAAACAAAACAACATAGCAAAGCAAACAGCAGTCCTCAAAGGCATTGAGGGAAAGCTAGCACTAGCCCAAGCAGAAACAAAAGAGTGGGGTGTCATTTCTGAGTTTCCAAATTCCCCTCTTCAGTCCCTTTCCAAACGTCAACAAAAGGAGTCATCATTTATCACATGTGCATGTTTAAGTCTTCATTCTCATGTTGTGAAATTAAAGACAAATGCCCAAAGAATTTCTGACACTAGAAAATACATGGTGACATCTTTGGCAGAACATGAAGAAGCAGGGAGAGTTTGATACTTCTGACATTGCACTGAAGCTGAAACGTCCTAAGCTGGGGGCAAGGATGACAGCAAAGTCCTTTTACACGTACATAAGGACATGGGTTTGCAACCCAGAACTCATGCTAAGAAGGCCTTGGTAGAGTACATTTGAAATACCAAAACCAAGGATACAGAGACTGGTGATGCCCTTAGGCTTACTGGCCAGCCAGCTTAGACTAGTTAGCAAGTTCCAGATCTGCGTAGAAAACCCTGCCTCTGAAAGCAAGCAGGTGGCTTGTGAGGAATAACAATAGCTTCCCTGTGCATGTACACGCACACATGCACAAACACATACATGCACAGATGTGCACATAGGCACACTATCCTAAGCTGAAACTGCCTGTACAAGCTTTTCCATACCTAGTAGTCCAAGTGTTGAGGTGAAATCGGAGGTTCAAAATACTTATCTAAATAAATGAAAGAGGTACCTGGTCTGGTCCCATCTTCCTGCTTATGATACCAGGGGTCAGGGTCCTGGATTTCCTTTTTACTTGTGAGGCCTCTACTCCAGAACAAGGCAATCCTAACTCCCTCTCAGTAGGCCATGACTTATCACCCTCCCCCATCCTTACCTCCAGATTACTTCAGTTTTTTAAGTTTTCTGGTCGTCTAGATCTTTAGTACTGATCTCATTTTCTGAGCAGGACTTATACCTAGTCTACCATCTGGAAGGAAGGAAAGAAAGAAAGAAGGGAGGGAGGGAGGGAGGGAGGAAGGAAGGAAGGAAGGAAGGAAGGAAGGAAGGAAGGAAGGAAGGAAGGAGAATATAGAAACTTTTTTGAAGCTATACTACGGATAGGATTCAGAGATGCCACAAGATAGAAGAGTAAGCAGCTTCAAGTATTGGGCTCAGTATCTAAAACCCACCACTGACTAGATAGGAGCCAAAAGCAGGGAGGAGAGAAGCTCACTGAGGCTGAGATCTGAGATTCGCATATGATCACATGAATGGCAGTGTTGATGCAGTGAGAAAGGATACAGCAACAGAGAAAACTCCATGTAAGAGCTGAAGCTAGTATTAGAAGCTTAAATAATACAAAGAAAATAGTTCTACAGATATTAAGTGCAGCCATTGTACTTCCATGTATAGGCAGTCATCTATGAAAATATGACACAATGCTCAGTCAATGCAGAAGTTGTAACATCCTAATATACTCAAATTTCATGTAACTTCTCTTAAATGACAACGCTAAACTGAGTTACTCAGTCTTCTTGTCACTGTGGCTTTCAAATTGTGCTTGTCTCAAGTACTGTAAGGCAGCAGCAGTGTTGAACTTTTACACTATCTAATCTGTCTAATATACAGCCCCATTTTCATATCCCAAATATTATAAGAAACATTTTACTTTCATGTAAATCCTTATGACTCAGTGCCTTGATACTCTGCCAGTATTTTGAAATAAAATAGAATTTACCCCAAGAATTTTTGAAGGTTTTACAATTTCTACCACTATAGACCATATTTATTATTGTCAAGTAACCCCTGTTTGTTTCAACTAAGACGTGTTTGAACCTTCTGTCAGTCGCCATCTTTCCCCTGTCCACCCAGTGTGCTCACCTATAGACAAATACAATGACTACTAGTGCAACCTGTATACCAACCAATAGTCCTATATGATGGCATACAAAATCTCATTATTGAGAGAGACCTCTACATAATCCAGACAGCATCCTGCCCGATTTGTAGATCAACACTTATTATGCAGGCCCTAAAAAGCCAATGCCCCCAATGATAATGCTAAAAGAAGGGAAAATGTATAACCAACATGCCAGATATGCGATGTGCTGGGAAGGGAAAATGTTGAAAACATATAATATGCAGATTTAAACACTTCTGTTCCTGAAGACCTTAGGCTGAACTTGGACAGAGTTAAACTGTAAGTTTGCTGATGTGAAGATACTACAACTACTCCATCCATTTGCCTGCAAATTCATAATGCCCATGTTTTTTAATAATTGAGTAATATTCCGTTGTGTAAATGAACCATTCATCAGTTGTGGCACATCTGGGTCATTTCCAGTTTCTGGCTATTATGAATAAAGCTGTTATGAACATAGTTGAGCAAATGTCCTTGTGGGATGATGGAGCATCTTTTGAGTATATGTCCAGGAGAGTTATAACTGAGTCTTGAGGTAGAACTACTCCCAATTTTCTGAGAAACCACCAAATTGATTTCCAGAGTAGTTGTGCAAGTTTGCACTTCCTCAAGCAATGTAGGAGTGTTCCCCTTGCTCCACATCCTCACTAGCATGTGCTGTCCATTGAGTTTATCTTAGCCTTTCCGATGGGTGTAAGGTGGAAAATATGATCTGCCTACAAGATGTCCAAGGGCAAAGATAGAGCAGAGATGAAAGGAATGGCCAACCAATGACTGGCTCAATTGAGATCCATCCCATAGGCACTATTAAGCCCTGGCACTATCATTGATACTCTGTTATATTTTAGACAGGAGCCTAACTGTCCTCTGAGAGACTCCACCAAGCAGTCAATAGAAACAGCTGCAGAGAACCATAGTCAAACTATGATAGAGCTGGAAGAGTCCTGAGGAAGAGTTGGGGGAAGAATTAAGGGACCCAAAGAGCACAGGAATCCACAGGAAGACCAACAGAGTCAACTAACCTGGACCCTTTGGGGGCTCCCAGAGAGTGAACCACCAACCAAAGAGCATACACAGGCTGGACCTAGGCCTCCTGCATATATGTAGCAAATGTGCAGCTTGGTCTTCATGCGGGTCCCCCAACAATTGTGTCCCTGAATCTGTCCCCTGCCTGTGGATCTTATTCCTGTAACTGGGCCATCTTGTCTTGCTTAGCCTCAGTGTGAGAGGATGTACCTAGTCCTTCAGTGACTTGATGTGCTGGGAGTGGAGAGTAGGGGATGGAGTGATGGCCAGGGAGGAGTTTCCCCCTTAGAGAAGTGAATGGGGGAGAATCTGTGTGATGGGGTCGAGGACTGGGAGGAGAGGGGGACTGATATTGGGATGCAAACTCAATAAATAAAAATTAATGGAAAAAAGTAGTATAACTGAAGTTAGTCATTTTCTTTCTACCAGTTCCATTTATTATCACAACTAATGATTACAACTCTTGTCTTGAATCTCAATTCATTATAGAAAAATGACTCTGAGATATAATTGCATGTTTGCTTGCATTTAGTTCCTATATATTCACTCTGTATACTCATTTATAAAGGCACATTAAAATGTATTACATTTACTTTGTGTGTGTGTGTGTGTGTGTGTGTGTGTGTGTGTGTAGAGAGAGAGAGAGAGAGAGAGAGAGACATATGGGCTTCAGACCACATGTAGAGGTCAAAGAACAACTTGTAGGAGTTTGTTCTCTCCTTCCACCATGTGGATCCAAGTGGCTGAACTCACGATTGTCAGATTTAGCAGCAAGGGCCTTTGCTTGCTAAGCCATCTTAATGGCCTCTTTTCAGTGTTAAGGTGAATTACAGCTCTCCTTCGATTACTATTATTTCCCCTGTTTTGAATACAATGTATAGGAAATTCAGAGATGTTAGGAAAGATACCCAAGGTCACAAAAGAAATACGATTATAGACAACAACAAACATATGCAGGTTTGTTTCAGAAGACAGAATAATAGCGGAGTCAGTTCTCTGCGTGCAGAGCAGTATTCCGAGAACCAAACCTGGAGATGCCGCTTCTCCTTCAGAGCAAAACTAGAGCTGTGCCATAAGGTAGCAATAGAACCGGAAGGAAAATAGCCAAGCAGTTACAACGGAATTTGCATGGCAGCACTGATGAGAACAACGGCAGGAGGGAATGGAGAAAAGACGGCAGAGTTACCCTTCCTTAACACAGGTCTCCCAAATCAAAAACTCAAATGCGGCCGGCAGATATCCATTCCTTCATGAATGGCAGCCTCCCCCTGCCCAGTGAGATGCCGAAGTACACAGACACAGGAACGAGGCTCTCAATACAATGCTTCCCCAGTTTATGCCGTTTATGCAAGTGCACAATGGATGTTTTCCGGATGTGATTATAAAGCAACATTGTTCCTATGAGACTGGAACACTGTGACTGTTACAGTTTTGGCAACAAGTCCCCTGTAGGACAGCACCTCTCCCTGACCAGTCAGGGAGTGATGGGTATGTGGCAGCTAAGTATGGCCTGGTATGAGTTAGGAGGTGTTTTCTGTCTTGACTCTGAAGCAAAGTCATGCTTTCCTAAGCAAGTCTAGGACCAAAGCTTCCCCCAAGTTCTCAGAGCTTCGATAGATGCCAACTACAGCACATTTGTTCAATAAACAACAGATATGGGCTGAGAGCGAGGTTGGTGCTCTGCTCTGTGCATCGAGGGATCCCAGCAAGTAAAGACACGGCACCTTATCTAGCAGAAAATTAAACACGGCCTTGGAGTCACATGGAAGCCATTGCCAATTCCCTCTCAAGTGCTTGGGCCAAGATAATTCTTCAGGGCCTCACTCACAGTGTCCTGAAATGATCTGTGGGTGATAGCTGCAATTCTCAGACATCTCTGTCACCAGTGCTCTAACCTGGACCCTTCAATGTGTGTGTATCAGCTCCCAGTCAAGTAGATAACAAGCTTCCGCCTCAGCCAGAATCCTTTCTCTGAGCTGATTGATCTACCTAGATATAGAATGCAGGTTTTTCTGGTAGATTAGAGCACGAGTCTTGTTTTGACACATTTGTGAGTAGAAAACTGGAAAGGTAAAAACATACAGCAAACTAGCTGGGTGCCTCTTCTGGGTTCCCTGGACATGCTCTTATCCTTTCTTGGCCTGGTGTTCTCCTTGGCGGCTAAAGATATTTCCCTTCTGGAAGCCTCTCTACTTTCAAAATACTGCCTTTGACCACGCCACTAAAAACATTGAAGCCCATCAGTCTTTCCCCATCCTCTACCTTATTATCATCACCTACAATAAAACTTGTTTTCATATTGTCTGTCTTCTCCCACTAGCACGTCCAGACGAGAGCCTGTGTGCCTTCTGTTCTCTGCTGATTGCCCAGACCAAGCATTTAGGAAGCACTTAATCAGTGTACGTTGAGTTAAAACAAAACAAGACAAGATGAATGAGGCAAACCCAGTTGTTTTTAAGCCAGAGATCAGTTGTCTGAGCAGGAAGGTAAACATTAGCTTGAAGCTGGTTCTGCCCACTAAACCACGCAGATGTTATTTTCTTTTCATCCTGGCAGCATGTGCCTCGCTCCCTTCTCCCAGGGTGTGTTTAGCCTCAGAGCCTCAAGAAGGATTTAAACAAGGCTTATTAAAGACCAAGATTTGGATGCCTGCAGATATCCAGGCTCAAGATCAGACTTGCAGTAAAACCACAGACAGGCATGGAATGGCTGTGGGCTCCCCCATGATCAAAGCCTGGTCATAACAGAAATGGAAGATTATCTACAGGACCGTGAGAGATACCTGAGACACTTAATTGTTTCAACCACAGCTGGTTTTGTTATTGAAAACATTACATGTATAAACACATGTGTATGAGATGCACAGAGCAAAAGCTTTTGCTACATGTATATGTTTTACTCTAATTGGCTCAATTCTGGGTATGTCTATCTACAAATTATACATATATGTGTGTATAGATTCTGATCTCTCATATAACAGTCACATACATAAGAAATTTCAAGTCCACGTGGAAGTTATTTTATTTATTTATTTATTTATTTATTTATTTTTCTTTTTAGGAATAGAATGTTCATGACTTTAGAGAGCTTGAGCACTGTAGATTTGAAGGTTAAATGTTTCATGGTCTCTTGTTTCCTCATTCTGTGTGGTGCTAAACAGGAACACAGGGAAGGGAAATGATTTGCCCAACACCCCACAGCTTATCGACACATGTTACACCCTTAGGGACCACTAGGCAGCCACGTTTCCTGCTCATAAGTACCGTACGGGAATCCTAGAGAGACAGAGGCAAACCCACACCCCAGTACAAGGGCACAAGAAGGAATTAGACACAGGCTCGTCACAATCATGCCCGTGTACTCACGCCCATGCCCCATCTTCACCAAATGAATGGAGAGTGCTCTTCTCAGGTGACTGTGGAAGTGTCTGACTTTACAGCCTTCTTGAAAGTAGACAAATATGGCAAACTAACAGTACATGAGAAAGAGAGTAAACGAATCTAAGTTGTAGTTGTCTTCCTTTTTCTTCTTCTCTCTACCTGGTTCAACATGAATTGCTTATCTCCTTTCACTCGCCTTCCCTTTGTCCTCTCAGTATATTTAAATATCAGTGTGAGAGATGATTCTGACTTCTCAGCCTTTTAGTTGGGTGAGGCAACTGAGCTCGTTATGTCCAGTTAGCCCTTCCTAGGGTAGATGAAGAGCAGAGTCTGCTCTCACTCTATTGTGGTCCTTAAGAAAGGAGGCGTGGTATGACCTCCAGAGACCACCACATCTATTCCTTACCACTGGGAAGGCCAATGGTATCTAAGCAATAAAGACCTGAGATAATCTTAGACACCCTATCATACACACTTATGCCCCAACTAGCATGTCAAAATTGCTGATGTCAAAACTGCCGATGACATCAAACCCACTGATGTTGAGCATGCTGCTCCCCAGCTTTCTCCTCACACCTTTCTTTATAATTGATTCTTTAATAGGGGATTTTCAGTCCCCCAACACAGTTTAACACTCAGTCTCCAAAGCTTTCCCCAAGCCCACCCTCCACGTGGGAAGCCATTGAATTTTCTGTCTTTGTTTTCATCAGCAGATGCCCATCTTTAAGGCATGTCTCATCATTGAAAGCTTCCTGATTGGGTGAACTCTTCACTCTTTCTAAATTTATAGAAAGTTTTTGTCAACTTTCCTTTATGACTGCAATCTAGAATTGTGTACTGTAGTTCTAAGAAAGGAAAAGCCTTCTTGTTCAAGGCTGACTAGCCAGTATCTAGAATTACACTTGAACTATAGAAAGAGCTAAGACATCTATTGATCAAATGGTGGATTATTCCACCATGTTCCACTCTAACCTTTCTCCTATAAAGCTAAAGTTGTCTAGAGTTGGAAGGAGCTTAATATCTGTTATACTGCTAAATAATTAATAAATAAATATAAGACTATAACTATTAAATAAAAGCCTAAATGAAAACTACACATCCAGGCTGTGGAAATCTTAAGTAACAGCCCATCCATTGTAATTTTTAATCATTGCAAAGTATCTTATCACAAGATGTTTTACATTTACATTTTATATTTACACTACAATATTTTACATTTCCTCATCTTAAAAAAAAAAAAAAGAAAACCACTATAGTGAACATTCAAATGTTAATTGCGCATCTGGAGAGCACATGAGCATATGAGAAGATGACACAAGGGCAGTTGCAGCATTAGTTGGGTGTGAGCCAATGTACTTCCCCAAAATGCAGGTTTCCGATCCAGCAATACAGCACAAAATCCACAGAAGATTCAGTGAGGACTATGACAAATAACCCTGGAATTATTTAAAGTAGAATGTGGGAGATTGCATCAAACATAAATTCTTTTTTTTTTTTAAAGAAGCTTTCATTTATTATTTAATTTTTTAATTTGTGCATTGCAGGAAACAAAACACAAGGGCAATCAGACTGCCACATCTGTCACTCCATTGATCGCCAGGGTTGATTTGACTGATCTTGTTGGCTAAGCAGGTGTCCCCTTGCTCCCTCACGGCTTCATGTGCATCCCTCCTGAAGCTGCACGCTTGGTTAAAGAGGACAACCTTCCCCCAAATAGAGGAGGACTGGTCTTTAGTCAAGAGTAGCTGCGCTCCCCTGCTAGAACCTCCAAGCATAAATTCTTAATGAAAATTTACCATTACAACTAGTGTATCCAATGGCTACACTTATGGTCATCTTTTTTCTTTTTTCTTTCTCTCCATAATATTCCAGGACTGACTCCATCTATCCTTGGTGTAGACTTGATAATCCCTTACACTTTTTTCCTCTGGACACTTTGAAATAAATCTCACACCATAATTAATGTTTCTCATAGGTCGGTCTTATATACTCACCTAAGCATTTTTCATGCACCATCTTCTTAATTCTTATAAGAACCTTCAAAGATAAGTTGTATAGTTACCTCCATTTTCACATTAGCAAATACTGGAAACTTAAGACCCTGAATAGGATAACACAGTTTAAGTGAGTCAGAGCTCTTTTCGGTGGTGAGTAGCCATGCATTTTTAAAATATCTATGAATTCCTTCAACATTTGAATATTTACCAAGCACCAGTCATGAGCCAGGTTGTATGAAGGCTTTGGAGGGAAAGTGGAAAACATCAGCCACTCAATAATCCTTCTCTATATTATTTCATTTTTCTGTTGCACAAGGTAGATCATAACCATAAACTCAAGTCTGAGAACTACGCTAAGCTGTTAGAGGATCTATAATAAAGACTGCGGTGTTTCTGTGCCAGAAAAGAACACTTTGCAGGAGATTTCCCAATGGCATCTGAAGAACAAATACGAGGTCATTTTTAATAGAGAACTGAGCTGAAAAACCACATGGGAGGCATTCTAGAAAGGCCACTATATTCAGAGGCCATGCTAAGAAGGATCTCTACACACTCATCAGCTTCTAAAGGACAGTGAAGGGAGAGAAAGCCCATGGTAAGAAAAGAGGACCTATGGAACCAGGCTTATTTTGAGTTTTCCTAACTGCCAACTCTGAAAGAAAGACTGGGTTCAAGCCATCTAATTTTTTTTTTTTAAGATTTATTTTATTTATTATATGTAAGTACACTGTAGCTGTCTTCAGGCATTCCAGAAGAGGGTGCCAGATCTCATTAAGGATGGTTGTGAGCCACCATGTGGTTGCTGGGATTTGAACTTATCACCTTCGGAAGAGCAGTCGGGTGCTCTTACCCGCTGAGCCATCTCACCAGCCCCCAAGCCATCTAATTTAAAAGTGATTTCAGAGAAATGGATTAAAGAATGTGGAAACGGAGACAGGGCAAAGAGGACATTGATAAAAGAACATTAATGATTGGATTTCACCAGGAACAGTTAGAGCCCATTCCTACCAGGGACTATGAGAGACCATGAAGGAGACAGTTCAAACACCTGGGTCTGGGATGGCCAAGAGGCTCATGGAGTCAACTGCCAAATGCACTTCAGTTTTTCTAGTCCAGGACAGCCTTGTCCCAAGAGAGCATACCAGTCTCTTCCTTTCTTATGTCTGCATCCAAGTCCCCATTATAGGTAGGTAGAGGTTATGTCCATATAGTGGGGGATAGGAGATTAGGCACAGCCTGGGACACTGGGAACCAGAAGTTTAGCAAACAACCATACAAGGAAGTAGAGAGACAGCTACAGATGAGATGCTACATGAGTCAAGACTCTAGAGTCCAGACAATCAGACTCCACTTACAAGATGCATATTGTGAAAAAAAAAAAATCACTAAGAAATTCAAGGCAACCTAAGCAGAACATTCACATGCTATCTACCTATGCAATGTGTGGTTTTATGCACTAGCCTTAGACCATAAAGTCAACCACTAGTCTAGGGCAAAGAGAACGGTCCCTTAGGCTAGTCTTGAGGATAAGGAAGGGCAACCCAAGTGAGCAAAAGTTCATGGGTAAACTTGGCAAGGCAGTTGGTTAGATTTGGTATGGCCAGGTAGAATGGGGTAAACTGGAATGAATCTATTATGCATCAACCACCGAATGTACTGAGCAGGTTCTTTTCTTAACTAACTTCATTTTTTATATTGATTTATGAGGACTCATGTGTGCCATGGCGTATGTGTGGAGGCTAGGGGATAACGCTGGGAATAAGTTCTCTCCCTCCACCCTGTAGGTCATCAGACTTGGTAGTAAGTACCTTTACCCACTAAGCCAACTCACCAGCCCTGGAGCATCTTCTTTTAAGTTTTGCAACGTAGTCTGCCTGTTTAACAAAGAATGGGGATGCTCAGACAGTCTACAGCTTGAGAGGGAAGGCTTTGGATCAAGAACACACAGAGTGCTTTTCTAGGGAACTTAATAGTATTTTTTTATTTGAAGCAGGGTCTCATGCAGCCAAGACTGGCCATGAGCATGTTATGCACCTTAGGCTTCCCTTAAGCCTCTGATCCTCTTAGCCTCTGCCCCTAAGTTCTAGTACTACAGTTGTCCATGACCACACTGGCTTCCATGGTACTGCAGATCAAGCACAGGACTCCATATCTGCCAGTAAAGCAGCAGTCTACCAGGAGCCACCCATTGCTAGTCCCAAGAGTTCATTACAGGAGGTAAAACCCTCCAGATGTGGAAACAAACCACACCTCAAAGATGACACAAAAATTCTCCTCTGCCATACATAATGTTGTTTCCAGGCAGTGTGCATGTGTGTGTGTGTGTGTGTGTGTGTGTGTGTGTGTGTGTGTGTGTGTACAGGCACATGCCTACGTCCATGTTAGAGTTACATAACTTCAGATCTAAAGGCTACTCCATATGCCCTCAAGAAATCTCAATATTCAGAAGATTCTAAAACAGACCCCAATTTTATATTCAAGATATGATTAAATCTTATTTTTCTTTCAACAAGTCCCCAGAGGTTGGGTATGAGCTCAGCCTTGGCAGAAGCCTGCAAAACAGGCCTTGCTCTCCTCCCTAAAAGCCCCAATACCTTGTCCCACCAGGTCTGGCTGGCCTAATTTGGAAAGCTGTTCTCAGGATTTGCCTGTTTGATCTGAGGGTGACATCAAAGAACTGATGCGCCATCTGTCCATTCTCACTTTTATGTTTGCTCTTTATTGCAGCCATTCACAAATAGAGGCTTATGGAATTAATAAACTCCCAAAAGGAGCATCATTAACTATATCTCTGCCAGGTGTTCTAGTGGAACAAAGAAAAGTGGAAACGCCAAGCTTTGTGGAATGGAGAATTTAGAGAGAGGCCTCATCCCACTGCTGACAACCCATGTCAAGGCACCCTGTGTGTCTCTGGAAGAGTCTAGAAATCACTGGAGAGGTGCGATATGCACTTGGCTGTTCCCTATGTGGGAGTCTAGGGCAACCATCCACTCTGACCCCAGATTCTCTGATGAACAATTTTACATTAACACATAAGCTTATAGAATATGGGTGGTTCTTGTCAATGGTCCCAAATAGTACAAATGGGCTGAATAAAGTCCTGGAAGGCTGTCTTTGAAAAGTTACTGTAAACGTGACAAAAGTCTTAGTGGTGGGACTTTTCCATGCCCCTCTCCCTAGGTGAGTAGGATGAAGTCCAAACTATCTTTCCTAGGTCTTGTCTCTCACCTGTGTTTCCATCAAATAGAAAACGGAAGAGAGAAGAGAAGTGGAGTCAGAGGCCACAGGGTGGATGACTAGCCTTGTAGAAGCCTGATATACAGTGGGTCCTAATGAACATGCTGGCAGCATATCATGAATGACTCTCAGGCCCAGAGTTGCAGGGAGTCAGTATCTGTGAGATTATAACATTCTAAATTCTAGCAGACTTTACATACACTACACCCTAACAAGGCAAGAGAGGTGCTGGATTCAAAGCTCCACCTTGTTGTTTCATTGTTTTTGGTTGTTGTTCGTGTTCGTGTTCGTGTTCGTGTTCGTGTTCTTGTTCTTGTTCTTGTTCTTGTTGTTGCTGCTGCTGCTGCTGCTATTGCTGCTATAGCTGTTATTTGAGACAGAGGCTCTCTATGTAAGACTAGGCTGTCCTGGAACTCACAGAAATCAGCCTGCCTCTGCTTCCCCAGTGTGCCATCTTGCCTGGCACCTTGTTGATTCTATAGTAACTACATGAGTGGTTCAGACAATGTGACTCCTGCTAGCCCAGTACAGACTTCAGACAGCGTCTATGGGCCAGGACTCCAGAGCTGAAAGATGCCAGCATTGGGAATTCCCGGGACTCTTGCTAGGTGGTGGCAATTCCTACTGGAAATAAAAAGCAGGTGATTAGTTTCTTCTTCTCCCAATACTAGTCCTGCATTTACCCAAAACTCACCTTGCCCAGCAGATCTACAAGAAGACGGTTGCAGAACAACTCCATGTCAGCAGAGTTGTTCACAAGATGTCACCATAAAGAAACACAAAGCTGAGATTCACTGGGAGGAGTTGAGATATTGGGTTAAAGATGATAGACTCAACATTGTGTGACAAAATGCCACCATTGTCTTCAAGCAAGTTTTTTTTCCCCCAAAGGAATAAGTTTTGGTATTTGCAGTGTCCTGGTTGCAGAACCCATCCTGAGACCTGCTGTTTGTATTCCTGTTGGCTGAAGGGTCTGAGAGGATCAGATCTACTGTAGAACATTCACAGCACAAGAGCACAAGCTGTTCTGCCCTGGCCACTCTAGAAGTTCTCTTTGGTTCACATCAAATGGTTCCTCTAACACCTTTTGTTCCTTCAAAACACCAAGCCTGGGAGTCTCAATGCACTATTCCAATACTTAGGAGGCAAAGAGCAGAATTATACAGAAATAAGAACACGCACTCTAGCAAAGGTGGCAGAAGAGAGCTGAAAACAGCAACAAAAGCAATAGCTTTCATCTTCAGCTTGGCAAACATTGACCACTCACCTGGAAGACTTTAGGACTAAGTGGGAGGGGGGATGAAAGGAAAGGGGAGGTGGAAGGGGAAGTGTAGGAGGAGTGGGGAGGGTTGGGAGGAGAGAAGGAGAGGAGGAGAGAGGAAGAGGAAAAGAGGAAGAGAGGGAATGAGGCGAGAGGGAGGGGAGAGAGATAGGAGAGGGGGGGAGGAAATGAGAGAGGGAATGGGAGAAAGACAAGGAGAGAGAAAAAGAAAAGGAAGAGGAGAGAGAAGGAGAGAGGGTGTAGATATTTGAGATGGATGCATATGGCTTTACCACCTAAGTGCTAATGCCTAACAAAAATGGTGCGACCAATCTCTCTAATACAAAACCTGGCACAGATGTTGCTCAAATTGAGGCTAAGAAGGTTAAAGTGACCCAGAACTGACTGAGCAGTTTCTTAACAACAGTCAACCGTTTAAGAGGAAGTCGACTTCAGAAGTAAACCACAGACACAAAGAAATGTGTAACCAGCCGAGGCAAGGTAATTCCTGCCATTTAGATTTATTACTATTGTCATTCCTGAATGTTGTACACAGCATTTTGTTTCTTTGAGTTTGTTCAGTCCTGACTCCAAGCAGCATCTGTCAGCCACATGCGTCTTTGGATCCTCAGCAACAAAGGGCTAGCATGGCGCTAAAGTATGTGACTTCCTGCACATGGCTGGCTGCAAAGGCTGCCTCCATTCCTGGGACCACATTTTTCTGCTTTTTCTCACTCCGGTTACTGCTCATGACTGGCACCAAATGATTCTTGTCACTTGGCAACCCGCATAGATCTGGCTCCCTGGATCTAAGCTCAGGACCACCCTGAATCACTGAAGGAGAAACACGGGAGGGGAGGGATTGATCTCACCCCAACTTTCCTGTGGTTAGTCAAACCCTCAGCCACGTTTAAGCAACTTAGACAGCGCCCCACGTGTGTCATCGTGACTTATAACGATGCCTTAACATTTGACAAAGACGGCGAATCCAATGCGTGATTTATGGGAAGTGGGTCCTCATGTTCCACTCCACTGACGTTTGGCCTCCGACTTGGGTTGTGTAATTACTATTTAGACTTTCAGGGCCTTTTCAGAGACACGGGAGGATCCCCTTAGCTCCCACCTGTTAAGACCCTCTGTTCAACCAACAGTGCCACAGAATCGTATCCTGTTTCCAATTTTAGCCAAAAGATGTTCCCAACCAAAGACTGGGGAGGCACATATTAGCACTATAAGTCTTGTTTATTTGAGAGCATCCACATGGAGACAGGGGGTGAAGAGGAGGTGTGGGATGTGGAGCAGTCCAAGGGTGGATGGGGTGGGGGTACAGGGGATGGAATATGGAGTGTAAAAAATAAATTAATTTAAAAAATAAAAAATAAAAAAACATTTACATTATTAGGTTCATAACAAAAAGCTGAGCCTTCTCTTTTCATACTGATATCAGGCACCAGAATCTGCAGCATATCTCCTGCCGTACCTGTGATCTAGGAGTTGCCTGCCTGGAATCAGAGACAGGCTCAAGAACTCACGCTTCCCAGGTAAGCTGGATCTCAGGCAACGGAAGTTCCCTCCAAATCTGGGGAAACATCAGTTTAGGAACACTGGGATCTTTTTGTCCTCACACAGAATCTAGGAAGGCATCTTTGGTGCACAAAGGAAGCCCCTGGCTTAACCACACTGCCTGGGAATAGGAAGGATGCCCTTAGAATCCTAAAGAAGGTCACCCCAAAGCTTGATCTCCAGTTGCATGCATCGGGCAAGTAGACACAGGTAAGCTAGGAGGGATAGCACTTGAAAGGAGTCCCCTCTCTCCTGTCATTCTGAATGCTCTGGTTTCCTTAGCTACAATCCAAGAGAAGCCCAGGAGCCATCGATCTGAAACATTTCAGAGGAAGACTTTGATTGGTACTAGGCCCTTCATGTCCCTACACAGCATCCTACCCACAAGCATTTAGGTTGAGCAGCCCACCATTGTCAGTGGGATCCCTAGACTACCATCTGCCCCTTGTAGTTTTGACTACACAGAGTAAATTTTCTTGAAAATCCTTAACACTTCTGGATTTCTGCTTTAATATCAATACATTTATTTATTTATTTATTTATTTACTTACTTACTTACTTACTTACTTACTTACTTACTTACTTACTTATTTGCTTGAGAAATAGTCTGTATTAAGCAGGAGTTTGTTTGTAGCTGTCATATTCCAAATACCACGTATGACCCAGAATATGATGGAGTATCATTTCTGGAGTTTGCCATCTACTCTGGAAACAAATTATAGACAAATGAATGATCATAAAATTGAATAGTCACATTGTAAGAGGGTCTGTATACACCATGTTCTACCGTGTGCTTGCCAGGACCTCAATGCTGACCAACAGAATAGCCAGGACAGTTACTCAGTAGGTAAACCTCAGGAAAAGTCTACAGTCTAAATGTTTCTAGCTGCGTTTAATCAATAGGAAAACTGAAGCTCAGACTACAAATGGATGAGCTCAAGTACGGAACTTAGTCTAACTGCAGAATCCACTTTGTTCCACTTCAATGTTTCCAAACAGCAAGAAGATAAAAGAGAAAGGGAAAAAGAAAGACACGATGTCAAACTCACATGCGTGAGATTTTATTGTCTTAATTGATCAACTTCAGCTCATCTTCTAATATTCAGAAATGTCATAGTCACAGGTGGGGTGCTGTAAGATAGTCTCACTAACTCCCAGCCTGTGAAATCCAGCCTCTCAGGGCCACCTCCAAACCCCATTCTATACTCACCTATAACCACTCCCTCTGAACACAGAACTGGATTCCAAGAGCATCTTTCAGCTTCTCATGTGATGGATGGCAATGAGGAGCTGCTGTGTGGTACTCAAGATGCCCTCCTGAATACTCAATAAAAGCAAACAATGTATCTTACACACACACACACACACACACACACACACACACACACACACACACACACACACACACACACACACACACACACACACACATGCACATGCACATGCATGAACACACAGGTACACACACACAAACAAACAAATCCAAATGTTTCTTGGCTGCTATCGTAAAGATTACTTCTATCCCCAATTTCTGGGAAGATTATTCCTACATTGTGCCCTTAGGAGGGGGTGTCCTATACACACCTAAGTTGTAAACTCCTCCACCATGGATAACACACCACCTGGAGACGACTCGGGAGTGGAGAGGTTTTCTCTCAATGTCCACCTTCCCACATAATGTGTAACCTGATACTTGACCAGCCCTTAATTCCATCATAGATTCTGCTTTCCAGACATCTTATAAATAAACACACTTGCTCAAAAAGGTGGATTATTTTTAAGATAATAGAAAAAATGTCTTTATTTAATAATCTTCACACCTAGGTACTATGTAACCTGGACATTTTATCCTACTTAAAACAGACAATATTTCCACTGGAAAACTAAATAGTCACTTCTCGGAGCCTGAGGCATTGGGAAGAGAGATTAGAGGAGAGAAAGGCAAGTGTTAAACACTAAGGCAAGAGGAAATGAAATAACCTCCCAGCATCTTAGCCCGAGAAGCTGCCGTGAGCCTGTCTGGGGCCTCAGCCACAGGAAACGCCAAGGCTATTACTCGCCTTCACCATTGGGTTGTGTTTTATTGCTATTCATTAAGGAGATCGTTCCCATCAGCCTTATCATCTGCTTCTTGGCTCTCGGTCTGTTTGAGTCAGATCTGAAACATTTACCTTCCCAGAGACTAGCCAATCTTTTGTCTAGACACATACGACTTCTACCAGAACTCTGCTGGGCAGGGTCAGAGAAAAACCTGGTAAACACATAGACTATATGTGACTGACCAGTGTGGATAGAGAACAGAGGAGACAGAAAAGGGGGACGAGGGAGCTAGAAATATAAGTGTGCAGGGGAGCTGAATGCACAGTGAACCCTCTTTGTTTGAAAAGTCTGAGCAGAGAATTTAGAGGACCTTTGAAAGGGCTTACAAATTTGCACTGGTACTTGGTCTCAAAGACCCCCCAGGACCTTTGCTCATTCTGTTACCTCTGCCAGGATGGCTGTAAAGTCCTCATCTTGCCTTCCTCTTTCTGCAGCCAACTTTTCTTTATTCTGCAAGTTGTATTCTAAAGCCTGCATCCTCAGGAAAAACTTTTCTAGCTAATAGCTCAGGTAGACTGCCAGTGTATCATCTCATGACTTTGCCAGTAGAGACTCACAGCACTATAATTAAAGGGTTATGTTTACATGGCTATTTGGAGAATGACTACCTAGGGTCATTAGTTGTTGAGTGTTTTCTAAATTGTCTTATAATGGACCTAATTGCAATTTCTAAGTGGTACTATTACAAAAGCAGTGTACATGGTTATATTAAATAGTTAAGGTTATCCCCAGGCTAGATTTTCAACACCTTGATGGCACAATTATTTAGGCCTGTACATCTTTGGATGCCTACCCACAACCTAACACTGCACCCGACAAAGAGTTAGAGATCAAAATGCTACATGTTACATGAGAGTGATCTGTAGGGCTCCTGGTAAAAAGGGGAAAAGATAGTGAGAAGTTACCCTAAAGATGAGTATGCCTATTTAGGATGGACATGTGACTCCCAACATTGCAGTTGCCCCAAAGACTAATCAGAAGCCTGTTGTCAGTTAACATCCCCAACACAGATTTGACCGATTCTTATTTTATTGCTCCTTTGATGAGCAAAGAAGAAGAAACTCAATACCCTGCTTCATTACATAATGGTAGAAACACATAAATACTTTTGTGTTTTTCTACAATGTTAGCATTTTTTAGTAACAGCAAATTCACAAGATGGGATGGTTTCCTTGGCAGCAATTTCCCAAATCATGCTACTTTCGTTGATAACTGACCAAGACAAACTCGGGTTCTTTTATTCCCATCTTAACTACAAGTATTGACTTTAAGATTGCACATTCATTGCACATCACACAGTCAATATATTCATATATGCATGTGTATAGATTCCTATATAAAGGGTGAAGAGGCTGCAGCAGACTTTAAGAAGTTTCAGAGAATCCTGAGGGGCTGAAGCTGGGGAGTAATTGAGCTTTAAAGAGAGTATCTTTGAGAACAAGATAACAAATGTAGGCTGGAATGAGAATGATGATGATGGTGATGATGATGATGATGATGATAATGATGATGATGATGATGAGATATAAAGTCAGGCCACAGGATCGTAGATAAACTAAAGAAGATAAAAGTAGATACACTAAATCTAATAGATGAGAAAGTGGGAAATAGCCTTGAACGCATTGTCAGACAGAATGCCAATGGCTCAGGCTCTAAGATCAACAATTGATAAATGGGACCTCATGAAACTATAAAACTTCTGTAAGGCAAAGGATACCATCAATAGGACAAAACTGCAGCCTACATATCAGGAAAAGATCTTAACAAACTGTGCATATTACAAAGTGCTAATATCCAAAATATATAAAGAACTCAAGAAGTTAGACTCAAAAAAAAAAAAAAACCCCAAATAACCCAAATAAAAATGGGGTTAAACAGAGCTAAACAGAGAATTCTCAGCAGAGGAATCTTGAATGTCTGAGAAACACTTGAAATGTTCAGCATCCTTAGTCATCAGGGAAATGCAAATCAAAACAACCCTGAGATTCTACCTTACACCTATCTGAATGGCTAAGATAAAAAACTAAAGGGAAAGCACATGCTGGCAAGGATGTGGAGAAAGAGGAACTCCTACAATGCTGGTGGGATTGCAAACTGGTACAACCACTCTGAAAATCAATCTGGCAGTTTCTCAGAAAACTGGTAAAAGTTCTACCTGAAGACCCAGATATATCGCTCCTGGGCAGGTACCAAAAGATGTTCCACCATACCAAAGGACACATACTCAGCTATGTTCATAGCAGCAATATTCTTAAGCAGAAACTGGAAACAAGTCAGATGTCCTTTAACTGAAAAGTGGGTACAGAAAATGTGGTTCATTTACACAAAGGAATATTATTCAAGCTATTAATAACCACAAGATCACAAAGTTTGCAGACAAATGGATGGAACTAGAAAATATCATCCTGAGTTGGGTAATTCAGACCCAAAAGGGCATGTATGGTATGTACTCACTGGTAAGGGGATATTATCCATAAAGTATAGGATACCCATGATACACCCCATAGACCCAAAGAAGTTAAACAAGAAGGAAGACCCAAGCAAGAATGTATGAATCCCCCTTAGAAGGGAGATTAAAATAGCCATGGGAACAGAGGGAGGGAGGGAACTGGATAGGAAGGGATGGGGAGTCAGAATCAGGTGTGGGGAGAGACATAAGAGAGAGCCGGGAGAATGAATGGAAATCTGGAGCTCCCAGGAGTCGGGGGAGATCTCTAGAAAATCCCAGAAACCAGGGATGGGGTTCAAGAGTCACCCAAGAGTCAATGTCGGTGACCTTAACTGAGATGCCTGACGATGAAGGCATGGAACCTGAAGAGGTCACTTTCTGTGGCCAGGCAAGACCCACAGAGAAGGGATACGGACACCAATCTACCCACCAAACTTTTGACCCAAAATTTGTCCTATCTACAAGAAAAGTGGGGACAAAATTGGAGCAGAGACTGAAGGAATGGCCAACCAATAGCCAGCCCAACTTGAGACCCATCCCATGGGCAAGCACTAATCCCTGATACTATTAATGATACTGTTATGCTTGTAGACAGAAACTTAGCATTAACTGACCTCTGAGAGGTCCTACCCATCAGCTGATTGAAACAGATGCAGATGCCCACAGCCAAACATTGAACAGAGGAGGTTCGGGAGTTTTATGGAAGAGTTGGGGGGAAGGATTAAAGGCCCTCCCTGAAGAGGATAAGAACTCTAAAAGAAAACCAACAGAGTCAACTAACCTGGACCCTTGGGGGCTCTCAGAGACCAACCCACCAACCAAAGAGTATAAATAAGCTGGACCTAGGCCCTGGTACATATGTAGCAGATAGTCATCTTAGTCTCCATTTGAGTCCCCCAACAACTGGAGTGGAGGCTCTCCCTAAAGCTGTAACCTGACTGTGGAATCCATTCCCTAACAGGGCTGCCTTGTCTGGTGTCAGTGAGAGAGGATGCCTCTAATTCTGCAAAGCCTTGATGTGCCAGGGTGGGGGAGGGTACCTAGGAGACCCCACCCTCTTAGAGGAGAAGGGGAGGAGGAAAGGGAGGAGGGAGTCTGTGAAGGGGGACTAGGATGGGGGCAGCATTTGGAATGTAAACAAACAAATAAACAAATAAAAACATCCTTACCCAACAAAAGAAGAAGTGATAAAGGCTGTAGAGGCAAAAGGCAGAACCCGGTTAGGAGGAACAGATGAACAGGTAAATGGAAGTTCTAATACAGCCACTTTAGCAGTGTGGACCAAGCTGGGCCCAAGTTCCTAGAATAGCCTGGAGTTCTGAGACTATTGGTACCTTTGCACACATGTCGGGTGGTCAGGTGACAGGTCAGTGGGGTCACCTCTATCACGTGGGTGTCTTCCTCTTCATGGGGTTCACATGAGTGAGTTTCATCCTTTCTTCGGTGTGGAGTATCCAAGCAGTACTCAGGTCTGATTTCCTGACATGGTTCTAGTGGTCCATGTGCCCCTACAGTTCCAGGTTACACTGGTCAATCTATAGGGTGATGCCTAGTCTACTCTTCAGATTAAGTAAGTTATGGAGCAGGCTGTGCTGCAGAAGTGGTGCAGAACAGATGGCTTTTATATGTCTATCCAGGTGCAGAGTCACCCTATAGTCTCAAAATGGAGTCCAATGCTGCTTGTATAATAAAGTATCTAAAGGCAAGTTACAGTTAGAAAAAAAAGTCACTACTTTGTACAATATGGAATGACTTAAGGCAGGACTTAGCCTGATCTCGGCTCCCTAGTCCTACAAATTTCTAGTCTGAAAGCAAAAATAGCCTTTGGTTATTTCAAAAACTTTTGAACTTCATATTTTAACTCAAACTCACTAAGAAAACAGAACTATTGTTGGGTAGTGAATCAGAGTAGGGTCTATATGGTCTATGAGCCATCCTGTCTGCGGTGAGCCATATTACAGCTGCCATTTCCCCAGGATATCCCATCATTGAGCAAACTAGACTGTACATGTTACTGGGTAGATTTGAGTTCCAAGAGATAGTATAGGCTCACTGAAGATGACTATGACTCACACATTCTTTAACAAGCCCAATGCCCAGCTGTGCCACAAAATACTGATGAGATGGACACGCTCGGGCGGCATGTCAAGAGGTCTATAACGGTTAAAGTTCGAAATGTCCCTACAGGCTCATATTTTGAGTGCTTGGTCCACAGCTGAGAGTGATAGTTTTGATGACTGTGGAACTTTGGGAGGTAGGGATTGACTAAGGGAAGTTGGTCACTTGGGGCGGGGCTTTGAAGAATACCTAGGCCTGGTTCCTGCTCCTGGGTTTTTCCTCTTGGCCCTTTAAGATGTGAGTAGTCTTTGATGCACGCTTCCCCTGCTAGGATGAGTCCAGACATCCTTTCTCTGCTGTGATGGACTATTCCACTAAACCACGAGCCAAGACCTGTCCTCCATAGGGTTATGTTAAATATTTCTCATCACAGTTATATCAAAATGACTAGCACATCATGCTTGAAAAGTCTCCTATTACCCAGAAGTGTCTATCTCTAATTTACTTTGCAGAAGAGACTCACTCAAGGGCTCTAGTCTCAGCAATCTGGAAGTACCCCCACCTTCATCCTCTGATGTACTCCAACTTGATAAGTGTCCTATGCCCTATTGCCCCCTCATAGATCCCTCCTCCAGCCATCCTCCTCCCTTCTTTATCTTCAAAAGAGTTACATAATTACCTCCTCCTCCAGATAGTACCCTCTACAGGCCTTTTCAAGGCCAAATATATGGTCATTTCATATACACATTTTCATTAACAGACTGTCAGGGTCAGCTCTCTAGGGATCTTGTATAAGCTCAGTGGAAGTATTTAATGACATCTTTCATTATTAAATACCTTTCAAAGCCTGTTAGTTTAATCCACAGTCTTAGCCCATACATCAATGTCAAAACAGTGAGCTGCTCAAAAGCTTTGAGCATGAACAGCCTCAACCACTGCGCTGCTGATACTGTGTCAGCTTTAATGGTTTTTTTGAATAATGGATTCTGTGATGCTTACCATAGTATCTAGCCTTCTCTGTATGAAAAAGCAAGTTACACCAGTTTAGGGCCTATAACCATTTGGAGGTATAGCACAAAGTCCATAATGTGCAGAAAGCAATTGTATGGAAAGTCAATTCAAATGGATAAATATGAGCCAGTTCCTCTGAATACATTCCTAGAATACCTATGTGCACAAGGACAAGAATTTGCTAGAAAATGTCCTCATTCACCAAAAGACAAAGCCTGACATCTTTATAGCTGTCTGGTAGGAGGATCCATCCATAATAAGAGGGTTCTTTTCTTATTCAACACAACTTGTCTTTTTATCCATACTGTGCTATGTAAAACCACCAAATCCTGTTTTGACAGGGACTATCTTCCAGTACAGTCCCATCCACTGTTCAAAGAACAGGAAAAGCTCCTGGGACTAGGCCTCCTGCCTATAGAGGCTATTGTGAATGGTATCAGTTCCCTGACCCTTTAATTATGGAAGGTGGAGGGAGAGACAGAGTGTCGATAACTTTCAGTAAGATGATCTGTGTATGATCTATAGTGGTTACCATGCCACCTGAACAGGCCTTGATGTCCAGTCTTCTTCTATGTACTCAGGAAGCCATGTTGCCCCTGACCCACTCATCTTATTATTCCTAGAGAGAAGTAGTATGTAAGAAGCCTTAAGTTGCCTGTTGCATAAGACTCTCAGGAGAGAGAGAGCTGAGTCTACCTTCCCCTCCCTCAGCACATGCTTGAGGAATTGTCTCTGCCAAGCCTCTGTTGAGCATGCAACCTCAGGGAGCACATCTCAGCCTTTCCTTTTGCCTTGTGCAAGGTGCTACCAGGCCAGCTTCATTGAATCCTTCACAGGCATAGCGATGATTAATTTTGGTTGACAGTTAGACTACATTGAGAGATGCCTAGAAAAGAGGTAACCTTTACTTGTAGGTGTGTCTGTGAGGATATATGAAGATTGGGGTGTGGGTCGTAAGATGAGTGGGGAAAAATGCAGATAGCACCATCTAAGAGTTGGAGGACCCAGATGGAGTAAGTAGAGGAAAAGAAAGGGAAAACTCTAATCTCTAATGCAGTGGTTGGGTCACAACCCCTTTGGTGGTCAAACAATCCAGTCACAGGAGTCACCTAATACCATCAGAAAACACAGATATTTAACATTATGATCCATAACAGTAGCAAAATCACAGTTTTAAAACAACAACAGAAATAATTTCATGATTAGAGATTACCAAAACATGAGGAACTGTGTTAAAGGGTTGCAGCACTAGGAAGGTTGAGAACCACTGCCCTAGTGTAGAACACAAAAGGGAGCACACTATTAATCACAGCTGTCACCAGTGGATAACAGACTTAGATTCTTGAGCCATTAAATGCAGATATTCACTACCCAGTAATTTTCCAGGTGTTCTCAGGCCTTTAGTCTTGGCTGGGGGCTACATCATTGGTCTTTCTTGTTACAGCTTCTTAGATGAAACAGCTAATGGCCGGTTTTCTGGCTCACCTGCCTGCAGATAGCCTTTGCAGGTTGAAGCAGCCTGACCATGTAAGACAATTTACTAAATCCCCCTTTAATTGCACGTATTCCTTTTGGGTCTGTTCCGCTAGAGAACTGCAACTTTATATCAATACAACCAGAGGATGAAGGACAGGTATGGGGAGGGATGATGTTGGGGAAGAGTGAAGAAGAATTCCTTCCATGCTATCAATGGACACAAACTCAGCCATTTAGGAGAAATGAACACATCAACTCTTCAAACAAGCCAAAAGCAGGTTTTATCTGCATCTCTATATGAAGAAACTTCGATTTAAACAAACCAAGTTGAGTTTCCAAGTTCACACCTAGAATATAAGTGAGGGTTTCATTTTGTGCCTTTCCAGTTTCTAAGGCTCTGGTTTTGACTCTGAAATTTTCTGGGGCCAGGAGAAGAAAGCAAGAAGGGCTGGGAAGTCTTCTAAACTGTATGCCAAACTCAAAGAAAGATGAAAGTGACCTTAAAATGTCAGAAACTTGATCTTGGCTTGCACCTATAATCCTAGTACTCAGGAGACTGGCTCAGGCGGAGTTTACGAGATTAAGGGGATACCAAGCTATTCAGTGAGTTCCAAGGCAACCTGGGCTACAGAATGATACTTTGTATCAAAAAACAAACAAATAAATAAATCTTAAATCTCCCAAAGTGTCAACACTCTCATTCTTGCTGGGAACCCAAACACAACAGTCTTAGGTTAGAGCCTAAACAGTAGACTCTCCGACTAGACAATAACCATAAACAGATCCCTTTAAAAACTCATCTTACTTGTGTCCATGGGAGAATGAAAACATAAAAATCAAACCAAAACCACAGATTTGCAACATTTCCAGCAATGTAAGAGGGCTAAATAAACATAAGTTTGTGTCAGAGAAAACAACAGCCGGTTCAGGGATGAGGGGTCCTCAAGACACAGTCATGTGTTGAGAAGTATCAGAAGGAGCTGAAACTTACAAACACTACCCTCCAGTTTTGCGGTAAAAAGCCAACTGGTGTGGGTAAACGTTTTGAAGGGGAGGAGGTATGACTGAGACAACAATGCAGGGATATCTGTATGTACACTTCTATTTCCCAGGTCCCCAGAGGATTCATGCCACTGGCCAGTCTCCCACATGCAGAGGGCAGGACCCTGCTGGGGAGGCTCAACTACTAGATCACATCTGAGAGCATCCCACCAGAGTCTGGGACTCTGGGCCACAGAGGGGCCATTGAGAATCCATCCAAAGGCAGTTTGTGTCTCTAGTGGATTTGGCAAGCTCTGAAGGTCACATGTCAGCTCGCCTTAAAGACTGCAGCTTCCTCTATGAACTTTTCTTCCCCTTTCTTCCATTCCCTCCCACCACAGGCTGCAAAGTACACTCTCCTCCATCAAAGAATGCCTTTTGTTTAAAGAGTGGAAGCCACTCCTTCTGTCCCTTTACCATATATGGCTTAAGAAAGTGAAGGCTGGATAGAAATCACCCCAGTATTTGCTGCGTTCCCTTTCAAAGCCTGCCCTGTTTGCAAAGGGTTATCATGTGTCCACACAGGCTGTTTGCCACAGGTCTGAAGTGAGCCTGGTTCCTTCAGGTCCTCAGTGACAGTACTCTGAAGAAACTTCAGACTGTGTGTGTGTGTGTGTGTGTGTGTGTGTGTGTGTGTGTGAGAGAGAGAGAGAGAGAGAGAGAGAGAGAGAGAGAGAGAGAGAGATCCATGATTCCTCCAATATTAGGATAGAGTTTCTCTGGTTTTGCTAAATCCTCAATGGGTGTACCCCCTTTCTGTCAGGATTTTCCAAATATGAGGAAAAGCAAAGATGAATGCCCAATCACCTCTGGCCTGTGGGGAAAATATTTTTTAAAAAAAAAAATGGGTAGGGGAGAAGCACCACTTTGGAAGGTGCACTAAAATCTCTACTGTGGAAACACACCAATCTTTGAAACCTTTTCTACCCTCTATATCTTTCACACAGCTACTAGAATACTAAAAATAATAATAAAAAAAAAACAGATCAGGAGGGAAGGAGGGAGAGAGAGAAAGGAAGAAAGGTCACTCTAATTTGACTTTGTTTTCTTAACACACTTATTTTTCCCCACAAAATATTTCCTGACTACCTGTAAGCCAAGCTTCTGCCCTTCCTGGCCCGTCTATCAGCGAGTGTTGGTATGAAGGGTCACTCTGAGACTCCTTTAGCAGTAGAAATGCTTCCATTTGTCAACTGGTGAGATAGCTTCTGTCTAAGAAAATAGCTCACTAAAATGCTCACATATTTCAAATATTATTATTATTGATACAAATACCAAAGCAATTGTGATTCAAGGCCAGAAGAATGCAAAACCAAAGCAATTTCCTTTCAAATGATAATGACATTCAAGTAAATCAGGAGTCTCTATGGGGTAGGTTTTTATGAACTCGATACAAGCAAGTCACCTGGAGAGAGGAAACCTCCGCTGATAAAACACTTCCATCAGAACGGCCTGCAGGCAAGTCTAGAGCATTCCTTAATGATTGATATGGAAGGCCCACCCCACTGCAGATGGAACCATCCGTGGGCAAGAGGCCCTGAATTGTATAAGAAAGCAAGATGAGCCAGCCAGGAGAAGCAAGCCAGTAAGCAGAGCTTCTCTATCTCCTTGCTCCAGTTCCTGCCTCTAGTTCCTGCTCTGACTTCTCTTCACGACAGATTACGCTCTAAGATGAAACAAACCCTTTCCTCCCCAAGTTGCTTTTGGTCATGGTCTTTATCACAGCAACAAAAACCAAACTAGAATAGAAACTAAGTCAGGTGTTGGCAAGCTATGGCCTACAAACAAAATTCAGCCTTCCATAGACAGTTTTACAAATAAAATTCCCAGGAGGACAGCCACCTACTTATGACCTATGCCTACATATGCCTATGACCACTCTCACTGTAGTGACAGAGCTTAGACTCCAACACAGACATGCTAGCCACCAAAAGGCTAAAAACCCCACAATCTGCCCATGTATGAAAATTATACCGAGTCCTGGAGTACACTGTCTCATAACTTATGTTTCAAATGGGTGACTTCTGGTTCTTTGTAAACACTTGATATATCTCATGCTATGGAAGTTTTTAAAATTAGAACTTCCTTTTGTGTAGTAGAAAGAACATTTGATCTCTCCATTTAGGGATAATAATCTTGCTTATTATAAAGTAAATATACAAGGCACAAATTTAAAGTATGGCTATTTCCACACACATACACACTTTCCCATATTGGCATGCGCTGTGTTGGTGAGCCATGGACAGAGCTCTGAAATAAAAAGAGCAGAATTCCCTAATGAAAGTTTGCCAGTGTCAACTGTGAAGCTGGCCACTGGGTCCAGCTGAGGGCAGCACACAGCGCCCCACTGATCTAAGGTAGCAAGGTGATGCCAGGTGCTTCATCAGATTCCCATTCCCGTTGGAAGAACTGGGTCTCTTCTCTCAGGCTCCCTTAGGCCACACTTGATGCACACTTTCCCTAGAACCAGGCTTAACTTCTGAGGCAGGACGCCCAACCCCTGAAATGCAGAATAAACTCAGCTCATACTGTGATCATCAGTGCCTGAGACCCGAGCACTTCCTATCTCATCACTCTGCATCAGGACCTTGCTGCCCTTTATTTGATAAAATGGCCTCAGAACATCTGCCTTCAGTTCAGTCAGGTGGAGGGTAATGGAATGGGAGACACAGCAGAGGCTAAAACCTGGTGATCAGATCTCTATACTGAGCAGCATAGACTAAGGTGGGATTCAAGTGTCCTCTGGTGGGTGGAGGACTGGTATCAGGAAACAACTAGCATTGTATGCTACAGTGGAAAGAGATTGCCTCAAGATGCATAAGCCTAGCCAATCATTTCTAGATAAATATATGAACTGGGAGTAGAAATAAATCATGAGGCTCACAGAAGGCATTTTTGTTTTTCCTTAAACTATTCCTGTTGCTCAAAAATTCATATAGTTCCTGGAATGTTCCAGACCAAAGGGCATGACCTTCCTACCAAACTTCAGTCTGTCTAGTATGGTCTGCCAGCCATCATGTGATGTCCTACAGTGAATCTGTGACACAGAAATGTCAGTACAGAGCAGACCAACCAGGAAGTTCACTTCCAAAGCCCCTAATTCCAGGGCAAAAGCACGCAACTACCTCATCCAAAATTCCGTCAGAGGCTTATCCAATCTGAAGTGAAAACAACAGGAAAAGGGTGGGCAGACATGTTCCTCTCAACCCTGGATTCAAAACACCTACTCCAGATGAAAGAGAGGAAAAATTAATTCAGACATGGAGGATGAAGAAAGTACAGGCTACCCCACATTCCTTTCATCCCAGGTTCCCTTCAAGCTACTATTGATCACTCTGGAGGTCCACCCATAACGCTGTACACAAGCAACGCGTTGGCTGTGCCAAAGAGAGAGAGTGAAGAAAAACAAACACAGAACCCAAATGTGAAGATCATCTTTGCCAAAGCCACCAGTGTGGCTGGTACAGTCCTCGTGATGGGGAAAGACATTTGTTCCCTATCTCATCCACATTCTGTCACTCACAGACAGGCTCCTCTCATGCTTCTTACAAAGATATCCTCACCTATAGGAAGGAGGATGTTAAGAGAAGGCCACAGTCTCTTCTTCCGAGTTGGCATGTGTACCTTGTTTTGCACCCCTGACTGATCATAAGCAGACTAACCAGGAAGACAATGCTAGCAAATGATACTTGATGCTCCCATGGCACTCAGCAGCACTGAGACTAAAGAATGCCATCCACAGGAGAGTGAATGCACTTATCCATCACTGTCTATACTACAGAGAGCCAAGGCTGGCCCCATTAAATCCTGACATTGCTTTCAGCTCTGCTCTCTTCCTCTCTACATCTTGGCCCTGCTCTTAGTCCCTTTAATCCCCAGACTGCTTATCAAGCTCTGCACCCAAGCCAACACCCCATCACCACTGTCTGGGTCTAGACTTCCTTCAGCATAACCCACTGCTAAAATGTGTGCCCTGTGTACTTCATGTTACCACAGGAAAATGGTCAGTGTTCAAAAGGGGCTGATGAAATACTTCCCTGAATAGTTCTTGAACAAAAGAGGAAGCCAATTTTGCAGGTTCAGTGGTTTTTAAAGAAAAAAAAATATGACTTTTGAAAAAAAAAGTTTATGTCAAAGTTTAAAGAACAATTACCATCTTTTATATATCTGAAATATTAAACAATAACTATGGTTACCTGAAAAAAACATAGGAATCATACTATTAACTGTCTAGCTATTGACTGACTTAAAAGCACACATAAGTTTGGATATGAATGCACATATAAAGTTTAAATGAAATTTTTGCATCAGGGCTGACAGTGTTCCCTCCGAGAGCCAAAGACCAACTAACAAAAAGCCCAACACTAGGCTCAAGAAGCCCTCTTCAGCGCTGTTAATCAGGGCTGCCCACGAAACTCTCCAACTCCACAGACGATGACTCTTCCCTTGGTTGTTCCCTGCCCAGAGAAGAAGTTGAGTCCCTTTTGCTAAAGACACCACACACATCAGACATAGGGCCCAGAGGCCCCTGAGCAGGAGATGACCAGAAAGCCTCCTTTGAGAACTAGCTTCCATGGAACCCAAAGTTTGCTGTTCTTGCAGAGGACCTGAGCTCAGCTCTTAGCACCTACCATGGTAGTTCATAACCTCCAGTAACTCCAGCTCCTGGGAATCCGATACTGTCTTCTGTCCTTTGTGGGAATTGCACATGTGTGCATACAAACACACACATACATACGCATGTACGTACATACTCTACATATACATCATATACATACATAGTCAGCCACATCCTGAAGTAAATTTTAGGGATGAGGTAATTATGAAAAATATGAAGAAAGAATTATAATGAGCAAGGACTCGTGTGTTGCCTGTAATTGGACTATTAAAGCAATGTAATGCTGGTACAGCAGCCAAGCTGTACAGAACTTTTGCATTACTGTCTGGGTTCTCAAAGGGGTCTTCAAATAAATTTAACAATGGAAATCCTTGACTTAAATGCCATACTAGTTGCAATAAAAAATGTGAGTATACACTGTTGTAGGATCACAGCAAGCTTTTCGCTCTCCCAAGGCTGGTCGGCAGCTCTGGAGAGGCCCCAGTCGTGGTGAGACATGCCGAGGCTCACCAAACTGGTCAGAGAGCATGCATCCTGGTAGAAAGAGCTAAAGTCACTATGGGGACCCTGAAGGAGCTTGATCTGTGATTAGGGGTGTGACCAGCTTGTGAAGGGATCTCAGTGTTTTGGGGATGCCAGATTTCAGGTATTTTTCCCTGGGGAAGTAGGGGTTCCCTGACTCTATACTTTGTTTTGCAAGTGGACGGCTTTGCAAGTGATGTGAGTTCAGAAGCGGGGCTGAAAGCCACTATTTGTAAGCTGTGGGTTGCTGCTGAAGCAAGGCGCTTATGTAACGCTGGCTTTGTTTTGGAAAAGCTGTTGTGGCAGCTGTGTGGACATGTACTTGAAATGATGGAATAAACTGAGCCTCAGAAAGAATGTACCAAAGGTATGTTACCCAAAGGTAACTCCACAAACTAATGCAGAGTATCTCTGGCACAGAGAACTCCTCATCCTCACCCAATACCCTTTTCCCCAGAAGATGGAAATTCTAAAGGCCAGAAGACAGCTTCTAAAGTACATTATATCAAAGTGATCAACTGTCCATTCTCCTCATGAGATGGACCCTATTCATCTCTCACTGAAGATAGTGAGGAATACTTGATCTGCCTGAGAACATTTTATAAGGACAAATAATGACTACAAGGAATTTAGCATAACAGACATACATAGCAAAATCTACACAGATTGGTGAAAGAAAGAAGGTTTCTTCTTGTCACTTTTAACTCAGGATTTCCTATCTATTGTCAGAGAATGAAAGGGCAACATTGGTTTGAATTTCTAAATCTAGATTGTTGGGTTTTTTGTTCCCTCTCCAAGAAGCCTGAAGCCTGGGTCATTCTATCAGTGTGTGTTTGCATGTGTTTGTGTGTGTTTGTGTGTGTGTGTGTGTGTTTGTGTGTGTGTGTGTGTTTGCATGTGTGTGTATATGTAATATGTGTATGTGTATTGTGTATGTGCCTACATGTATGTATGTATGCATATGCACTGTATATGTGTGTGCATGTGTGTATTTGTATATGTATGTGTATGTGTAGTGTATGCACATGTGTATGTGTATGCATACATGTGTGCATGTGTGTATAGTGTGTGGTGTGTGTGTGTGTTCATACTATGTACCATTGGGATTCCTTATGTGATTAGGAAGTACTTTAGCAACTCCACAGAAGAGTTACTCCATATCTCCATTCCATGCCTACAGATAGTAAAGATTTTGGTCCAGCAATTTCCATTCTATTTACCTCAGATTGCCTGAGCAATGTCCAATGGAGGTTTCACAATATTTCTACTCAGTTTTAAATTTCTAACAAATGAATTTGGAATATTCTCCTAAAAAGAAACAATTTCATGCTCATAGCTTTGACATCTCTTCTATTGCCTAAATCTAGGATTTGTCATTAACTAGGAAAAGAGCAGTTGAAGCCTTATTTTTGGAAGATTGACAGGAGAAAAGGAGGAAAGACGGGGAAAAGTGAAAGGAGTCACCACCTCTTTTGATACCTCCCCTCTATCATCCGATACTTAAGAATTAAGAATTTCCCCTAAATGGTTGCAGTGGCAATAAATGAAGCAAAAAAAGTACTCCATGTGATCCCAGATCTGGGAGCAAATTTGATCTTCAAACTCAGACTCTCATCTCAGAGTGATGGTTAAAATCTGTACCATGAAGTTATGTGGTTAGTGCTCCTGTAGGTCTGGGGAAAATGACAGACACTTTAAACAATCCTTTAATCCCCAGGACCGAGAGTCTAGACCTATAATATCATAGTCTAGTGGTTCCATAGGAGCTGTGTAGCTCAAAAGCACAGGGTGGCAGGGTTTCTGACTTTTTGGAAGGCACAGCCAAGAACAGAATCATGGCAGGTGTGAGACAGGGTCAGCCAAGGCTCATTACCCTGCTCCACCCTAGAGAGGGTCCTGTCTCACTAATTTCTTCCTTAATGTTCTCCAAGGTCTGAAGTTGACACTTATTTTTGTAGATGTTCTGCTGTGTGTTTGTGGAAGCCATGCTGATTTTTAGAACACCTTATACAAATGGGAACAATTGAATGATGTCCATCCATTTTTTAAAAACCAATTTATGAGGCAAAACACTTGTCACACTGCAAAATGTTCATTCTCTCTCATATTTGGACTCAGTTTGACCGTCCCTTATATTGTTTGCATGTTCCTCAACATGGCTTCTTAATGATGTAATGTTATATAAATGAGAAAAACTCCTATAGATTCCATGTGTGACCTCACCTATTTAGAATCTAGAATAACATATGTGGCTCTTATGCAGCTTTCCTCCTCACTTACACAGTGAGAGTACACATTGCACATAGAACATGAAGCATGTAGCAGCTGGCATCTAAGATTATACAAAAACAGGTTAAAGTTCTAATGGCTACAAAAGTAATCTAGAGCAGGGGTTCTCAACCTGTGGCTTGTGACCCATTTGGAGTCACATATCAGATAGCCTGTATATCAGATATTTACATTACAGTTCATAAAAATAGCAAAATTACAGATATGAGGTAGCAATGAAATAATATTATGGCTGGGGGTCCCCACAACACAAGGAACTGTATTAAAGGGTCACAGCATTAGGGAGGTAGAGAACCACTGGCCTCAAGCTTGATGAGGTACAGATTCCTCAACTCACGTCTAAACACTGTGGTTCTTCAGGAAGGAAAGGGGGTTCAGGAACCTTTCTTTAGAATTATAGTATCACACAGTCAAGGCTGTCTGTAAATTACTGTGAAAACCCTTCTCATGAGTTCTGCTTCCTGTACAAATGCTTTTGTATAGTTGCTTTTCTGATGCCTTGATAAAACACCATAGCCAAAAGAGACTTCTGGAAGAGTGTTTTGGATTATGGTTCCCAAGGGTAAGAGTCTATCATGGTAAGAATGCAGGGCAGGTAGAAACGGGCATGGCAGCCAAAGCAGAAGGATGAAAGTTTACATCCTCAAACACAAACATGAAACAGAAAAAAGTGAAGCAGAAGAAGTGCAAGGCTTTAAACTCAAAGCCTATCCCTAGTGACATGCCTCTTCCCCCAAGGCCACACCTCCTAACCTTCCCCAAATAGCACTACCAACTGTTAACAAGTTGTGTTAAAAATTAGCCAACAGAATGGCATTCAAGGATCCAAGGTTGACTTCTATTTTGCATGCGCGCGCGCGCACGCACGCACACACACACACACACACACACACACACACACACACACACACCATACACACAGCAATAGAGATGGAATCTCCTATCCTACTTGTATCGTGGTTTTATTCTTCTCAGCTCCAGGATTCTTTCAAAAAAAAAAGTTGAACAAAACAAGCATTAAAGAATCATTTTATTGAGTTTTAGTGGGTTTTGGCTTGGTTTGGATTTCAGTACTGGGCATCAGGAACCCAACCTAAGACTTGTACACATGTATATAAAGACCAAAAAAAGAAAAAAGAAAGGAAAAAAAAGGATTATTAACTCTACACAGTGGTCCCAACGAGGCCTTGAACTCCCTGCCTCAGTTTCCCTAGAATCTGAAATCACAACTCTGAGCCTCTAGGCCCCACTTACTGAGAGGAAGGCACTCAAGTGGCACTATAAGTGATTCCATGTCTCACTCTGGCCTCTCCTATTTTCGATGCCAGGCATAACCCAAACAAGTCTAAACAACTAGTGAACTCTCCAGAAAGCCAGAGCTGGGAGCTTCAGCTCTTCTTTCTCTCCCATCTCCAGAACCTTCACTTGAATTTCATTATGTAAATAAGAAAGCACTCTTTTCTGGTTTCCTGCAACTCTGTGAGCAACCAGATCTCTAGGCCCATGTGACAAAGAGGTCCTTTGGCAAGTCCACCAGGCACACTTGCTCCAAAGAGATGCCCTAAGCCCACCTGTCCCTGACTCCAGATCTGGTACTCATTTTACTTTTAGAGGCAAAGCCCATTCAGTGTGTATTCTTCTCATCATCTGGCAAAGGCATTGTTTACTCTGATACCAGGTCATGTGACAACACTTCTTGTAGGCTCCCTTTTGGTAATGCTCTTTCTGTTCTGTCTCCATAGCAAGAGTCCATCTAAAACAGCATTTAAGTCCCATAAGGCACTAAATAGACTTAGTTCCAGTTAAAGATTCCCAAACCCCTTGGCTTAGGAAGGGGTTGGATGACTCTTTCTGGGACTAATAAACACTTCGTTTATCTAAGGGTTCACATGAAACCCACAGGGATCACATGAAGCCCACAGGGATCATATGAGATCCATCTGAAAGTTCCTAAAAGCTGCCTGGACTCTTGATTGTGATTAGTGATGGGGACCTTAATTCATGAATTCATGGCTCCTTCTGCCCTTCACTCTTTATTTTATTTCTTCAGTATATTAGCTTGATTCCATGTGTCCTAGGCAGAATTATCTCAAAGGACATATAAGATACATATTATGAAAGGTCGGGGTCTGGTTCTCCAGGAAACAAGAAATCTATGTGCTTCTCAACTGTGCACAGCCTCAGACTCACAATCCAAAATGTCTAACAGGCTCCAAGCAGGAAGCCAGAGGAAAGGATGATGGAGAAATGGAGGCAGAAGTCACCTCCCATTGTCTCTTAATAGTCTCATTAGACCTTCCACATGGCGTTTCTGCCAATAGCCGGGGACCAAAACTGGGCACTAGGGAGTCCAGAAAATTGGCTGGTCATGCAAGGAATTACAACTCCAGTTATAGCTGTGGTCTCCCCAGAAAGGAAGAAGACAGTAGATATTAGAGGATTACTAACAGGCTACTATCATTGTATTTTTCAAATCACAAAGAACACTAGAATACAAGCCAGGAATGATCAAATGCTGACAGCAGATCAGAGAACATCATGGATGATTTGAAACACGGATGCTGAAAATGTGAAAGGCTAAAACAAAAGTCAACGTCAGAGGCAATGTCAGAGGAAAGCGGAAGTGAAGGGGGGAAGCTTGCAGGGAACTCAGGATCATTTATCTGGGTACGGGGACTTGTGCCTATCACCCCAGAACTCGGCAGCTCAACTGAAGTAACTCTGCAAAGTCACAGCCACTCTGCTTCACAGTGGATGTCAGAATATCCATAGCTACAGAGTGAGCCCCTGTATAAACACCTTCCTATACACACATAGAAAAATTTATTTAGAACCTTCTAAATACTGGACCCTAAATCTAAAGGAATTGAAAGGATAATAATGATACAGAGAGAGTCAACTGTTCAGAATAGACCCTAGAAGCAGTGTCAGGAACATATTTGAGGAAGGATGATTATCCAATACTCATATAACAAAGGACTATTCTGTCTGGGGCATGCGGTAATACAGATTCAATATAGCTTTTAATCCTACCTTAAGTATTTTAGAAACAGACCCTGAAACAAGGCTTATATATTCAGGTCCACCAGGAGCTTTGATTTCAGGGGAATACAGGTAGAACAAAAAAGAAATTAGGAAAGGATGATGCAAGGCTTCAGGAGGCGGTGCAGACTGGCTAAGACTCATGAGGAGACACAGTTAGTCACGACCAGGCAGACACACACACACACACACACACACACACACACTGATGCACATGTGCACACACACACACACACACACACACACACACACACGTATACACATACATACACATTCTCACACACATACACACAGTGAAATCAGTGTCACTGAGCACTTTGGAAGAGCTCACAGAAAGAGAATTGGGATTTGCCTGCCTTTTATCTCCTCTTCTCACCGAATCATGAGCCGCACCACAAGGGTTACCTGTCCTTGCTTCCAGGTTGCACTCTCTCGCCAAGCCTAGAACTGCTAGAGATGCCAGCCACATTCTTTCCTATTCTGGAGGTGAAGGCGGGCCCAGAGACTTTGGCATCCCATGTGAGTCAAGCAGACAACATGAAAGCCAGCATGACAGCCAGCCAAGGTAGGGAAGTGGTAGGTTCTAAGGAAGGCAGGGCCGAGTGAAGCCAGGAATCAATAAGCAGATGCACATAACATACACAGTCAAATGCTACAAAGATTAAATGTATCGGTGTGTTTGTTTTGTTTTTTAAAAGATGGCCATAAAAAGGTGGGAGAAAAATGTTCTGCATATTCTTCTGTGAAGACGATGGCTTTTCTAAGTGTGACACAGATCCAAAATCATTAAAGATTTTTTTTTTAATTAGCAGATTTGACTAAAACATCTTGGGAAAAGACATAGATGTACATGCAAATGTAATATAACACAAAACAGAAATATAACAGAAAACAGACAATATTTGCATCAGGTAAAACAAATCAAAGGCCACGTAAACAAATTAAAGTAGTAGTAAGTTCTAAGAAGCACCTGTAAATAAATAAGGGAAAATGGCCGGAAGACTAAAGAGCCTCGAAGCCAGACTCCAGTTTACCAGATAACCATGTCTACAGCAGCCAAACTCCTAAAGGAAAATCAAATGAGAACTGCATGGAGAAGGGTGGAAACCTTCCAGTGGACTTGATTGCTTTACAGTGTGAGAACACATTTTCCAAAGTCCCACCAAATGAACTGAAAGTTATCTGTTATGTCCTTATTTTTGTAGCTTCAATCATATGAGATTTTTTTTAAGGAAAGAAATGAAATCTCAGTTTTCTGCCTACTCCAGAGAATCTGAGATCTTTGGGGTTCTCTATAGAAAACTACATCAGATTGAATTCTAGCTCATTTATTTATACAGTAGACTTTTGCTTGGACACCCCAACTTCATAAAATTCTAGTGTTGTTTCAACTGACTTCCTTTAAAAACTATGCTGCTAAGAATGAGTGTTCATGCATAGACTTGGGAAATAAAGGATAAGTTGTTTAAGGTCAGCCTTGGCTACACAAGACTCTATCTCAAAAATTAACAGAAAATGAGATGAAAAGGATGCTGTTTTATCTTTAAAAAAAATGGTAAAGCTGTATTAAGCTACAGTAAAAATAACATGTTACCTTTGGGGGGCTTTTTGAAGCATTTTCTTAAATATTGTTTAATGATCATAAGAACATATGAGTTTTCTTTATGACCATTAAATATAGATTAGATAAAGAACAGATCTAATGTCTAAAATCCAATGATTAGACAAACTACAGCTAAGTTCTAAGAGCCCAACTGATGGTTAGACTTCGTGGTTTCTACTGAAGAGTGTGTAAATGTGGATTTGAAGGGTAAGGCAATGACTTGTTTACAAAATCTGTATGTTTCTGGAGATTCATAATGGAGTTTGGCAGCTTTAAAAAAAACTCAAGTTGGTTGTATCCAACTTTCCATTAAACTGCAATGGTTACCTAGCCAAATGAAGTAAGAGAAGCTAGACTTTGCATCAAATGCCAAAGAACCCAACCAATTTCCTTTAAAATATGAGTTTGCTCCAGGGAGCAAGTTCCGGTATTAATTTCTATGGTCATTTCCCCTCCATCCCTGAATTGAGGGAAGGAAAACAGAGATACTCCCAGGACAAGATCTTCTCATCTTCTACTGAAGCCCAGCTTCAGAAACAGACATCATCATCTGATACCTACCAAGCAAGAAGCAAATGGAAGCTTCCTTGCCAAGCCCCAGGCACCAGGACTGATTGAATGTCTTGGTAGGATTCAAAATCCATCCAGGCTAGACATGCTCCTCTTCCAGTTTTGGCCATGACTGATAAAAGGGAAAGTAAGTAGGAAAGCCAGAACTGTGAAAAGAATTTAACACCTCTGAAAGCTTTGGATCTGATTTCTACTTAAGGCGGCAGCACAAAAACTCAAATAAAATCTTACTTGATCTGGTCATCTATATTTCACTTGAGCAGAGTCCAATAGTTCCAAGTTCAAAATAACAGCAACCAAGACAGTTTCCTTGATGGTTTCTACTCACTAAAATGGAACCCCAAAGAAGGCAGGGGCATTTGTCAGGTTTCCTTACTACTTTACCCCCAAGTGCCTCAAATCCTGCTCAACAAATGACTTAAGAGATGAAAAGAACTGGTGGCCCAATGTGCCTTTCTGATTTCACTGAGACTCTAAGTGAACAGAGAATATCTTGTGTGTTCACATTCAAAGATCCAGTTACTTTGTGGGAACTAGTCCTCAACAGGCTTCTCCATTAAGAGAAATCCATTGAAACGTGCCCAATGCCTCCATCTTTAAAACTTTTTTGGTTTTTCTATGTTTGGTGTGCATGTGTTGTGCACAAATGTATGACTGTGGTATGTTGTATGCTGCATGCATGTGAATATGCAAATGCACATGCCCATGTGCATGTTATGAGGATTCATGAGGAGGCCAGAGTGTTTTCCTCTGTCCCCCTGTACCTTATTCCTTCAAGTCAGAGTCTCTCACTTCTTTGGCTAGGTTGACTGGCCAACAGGCTACCAGGATCTGCAAGCGTCTACCCTCTTGCGGTACCATGTGGATCCATGCTTTTCTTTCTATATGGCTGCTGGGAATCTGAACTCTGGTCCTCATATTTATAGAGTGAATGTTCTTGCCCACTAAGCCACCTTCCCATCCTGCCTCTCATATTTTCTTAGCCGTTTATTTGTTAAGATTCTGGTACATATCTCATAATTACTCTTTTATATGAAAGCTTTATGCTTTGCCTTTTTCTTGCTAAGTCTAGTGGAAGAACAAAGCATTTCACAGATTACATTCCTTAATGATCAAAGAAACTAATTCTAGAGAAGTGGGACAAAAATTAAAACCCTCTCAAAAAACAAAGTAGCTTGGAATTTAAAGGGAGAAATTGAAACATCTGGTTCTGAATGATTATAAATGTACCTGTAAAGTAACAGGTCTAGGGATATAGAGAGCAAAATCAATGGGAAAAAATTGGTTAAGGTGATCACTTTGCTCAACACTGGAATATAACAGAAGGGTGAAAGAAGTTTGAGATGCCCTGGCAGAATCCCACCAATACCGTAATTCATTAAGGAGTGTGTATTCCAAAGGAAATGGTGATCCCCAGCATACTGAGGAACAGACGCTGATCATCTATGCTCCTTACAAATACCCTTAAGCAGCCCAGAAAGCCACAAGGATATAATCCACAGTTAGAAAAACAAATCCTGGAAAAGCACTCTCTACTCAAAAGACAACATGTGAGTCCATCCTATGAAGGTGAGCATGTAACATAATGTAATGTAATGTAATGTAATGTAATGTAATGTAATGTAATGTAATGTAATGAGCTAACACATCAGAGGGTAAACAGAAAAGTTCCCAGGAAGGTTAAGGTTAAGCTTAGGCTTAGGCTTAGGTTTAGGCTTAGGCTTAGGTTTAGGCTTAGATTTAGATTTAGGTTTAGGGTTAGAATTCGGACTAGGATTAGAGTTTAGGGTTAGGGTTTAGGGTTAAGGTTTAGAATTAGGATTGGAATAAGGGTTAGAAAGTAAAAAAAAGTCTGTCAATCAAAGTTTATGTGCAACTTCTCAAAATGCTACACTGGGGACATGTCTCCCACACTTGCAATACAAGAGTTGGGAAATGAGAAAGCAAAGTCCCCTGTGTAGACCCCCAGAGCTGTCATCTACAGAATGGGATTGACAACAGAAGCAGATTCATCATGCCCAGTCTATGATCTTTTCCTGGCACTTGGTGTCTTTGGTCATTTAAAAATAGTGGAGGTCCCTTTTTATGCACGACCACATGGAACCAGAAAATGAATGTGCAAGCTTACCATGCAGAGAGGCCTGAATAATCCATTGGAGAAACTGCAATGATTCCATTGCCTTAAAAAAAATTTATTGAAACACTAAAAATTCTCTAAACACCAGTTTTAAATGTGTAGGTCCTTGAAAAAAACTAATTCAGATCAATATTTGTTTAGTCCTATGTTCACTTAAAACTTTAAAACATTGAAAATTAAAATATTTCCTTTCTTTGCAAAAACTTAAGAGCATCTTGAACTAGGCTCTTGTACTGTAAATATGAAGTGAGCTTTGACAAATTGTCATTCTGAGTTTGAGTCAGCTACTAGCATCCTATTCTTTGTACTTTCATTGTTGTGAAATATCTCAGAGTTCCTTTAACATCAATGCGTGTGTGTGTGTGTGTGTGTGTGTGTGTGTGTGTGTGCTGGTGTCACTTCCGCTGGACTCTGTCAGCATCTCCGTCATGCCCATTTCCCTCCCTTTACATGGTGAGTCCAATTTCACCAAGTTCCCAGCTGACCTTTGGGGGTGTCTCAAAATGCAGGGTGTGACTCCCATTTGAGTCAGTAGCAGTAAATCATTTATCTCAAACCTAAAATTCTCTTTTCTTTTTCTAGTAAGTAAAAGGCTGCTTCTCCACACAGGGATGTAAATAATAGAAAGGACTGAAGGGAGGTCCAGTCTGGTGGTCTAGCCTTTTACCCGGGAGTGCTAGAAACTAATTATGGATGCTAGACAGTATCTTATGTGTAGTGGCCATGGGGAGTGGAGGAGAAGCCCTCAAGATGGTGTAGTTAAAAGCTATTTATCATCTACACTTTAACTATGTTGGTGGACACTAGCTTTGGCATCTGCAGAACTCTTAATCCATAATGGATAACACATGGAGCTCAAGCATTATGAAAAAGCATACCATTCTCGTGCTTTAGTGTATAGATCTGAGGAAAATACTTTTTAAGTGAAATTGAAGCAAACATCTGTCTGGCTCCCAGTTGAAGAGCACGGAATGTACTTTACAAACTAATCAAACTTCATGACCTTGCTGTGACCTTGTCGTTTCCTAACAGCATGTCCCTCCCAGAGCTCTCACTTATTGGAAACTCATCTGTGACTCTTCTCTATACTGCTTAGAATAGAACGGAAGTATCACAGAATACATTTGACTCAGAGCATGAGACAGCGTGGAACACGTGTACACATTACACATCATGCCTTACTCAAGCACTCACATGTACTCGTACAAATATGAAACAAGAGGAAGAGAAGATTTGGCTCATTGGTGAACTCTTTTATCTGCTTGTTCTTAGAAATACATGACAGATTTCATATGATGAAAGAAATTACTATTATAATTTTACAGAGAACAAAAGTGATCTAGTGGCACAGTGGGACGTAAGACAAAACTATAATACAAAATCTGTAAAAGAGACCATAAAAGCGACACTAGCTTCTTAGGGCTGTGCTATCCTCAGATAGTCACCTCATCAGACTGTACGGTACATGTGCATACCTTTGCACCGGCACATGTGTGGAGATGTAGAGATGCTCCCATAAAGACTATAGAGTCGGCGAGGGTGTGGAGATGGTGGTGCGTTTGTTTCAGTGAGAGGGAGTCACCAAGAACAGTGAGGCAGGGGTAGGACTTACACCTGGGGCGGGGGCATAGTAAATATCTGACCTCAAGAATAGATTCTAGTCTTTCCTTTCACTACTACATCTGCAGCCATGAGTATGTTCAGGCTTCAGAAGAGGTTTGCTTCTAGATTTAAAAAAAAAAAAAAAAGGTCTGTTTAGACCCCAGTGAGACAAAGAAATTGCCAATGTCAATTCCTATCAACAGATCAAAGATGAGCTGATCATCCAGGCTCAATACCAGAAAAATACCTTGGCTTGATGGAAGGACAGGTATATAGGCAGAAGGAAGCAATGCTTAAATACCCAAGAAGGTGACCTGGATGACAAAGATGTGGACCCTGAGGCAGTTTCTCAGGAGATACTGTGAATCTGAGAAGAGTGGCCACCATATGCATCACAACCTATGCCTGAGGGTCAGAGGGAATGTATTCAAAAACAAGCAGATTCTCATGGAACATATCCACAAGCTGAAAGCAGACAAGACCCACAAGAAGCTCATGGTTAACCAGGCTGGGGCTCACAGGTCTAAAACCAAAGAAGCACAAATGGGCCTGGAGGAGCACCAGGCAAAGGAGAAGGAGATCAAGACTCTGTCCAAGGAGGAAGAGACAAAGAAATTAAACTTCCTTCATGTCTGTATACAGTGACCTGGTGTGGCTTCATGTGGATCAGTCATTAAAACAAAACAAGCCTTGGTCTGTTGCTCTCCTTTTAGAGAGATGTGGAGGGAGAGGGAGGGAGAGAGAGAGAGAGAGAGAGAGAGAGAGAGAGAGAGAGAGAGAATAGATTCTAGGTTTGAGGGTATATAGATAATGAGTCCTATGTCCCTAGAGTTTGAATGTTCAGTTCCATTAAAGGCCTACTTTTTTTTTAAAAGCATCACCCCAGAGCAGTAGAGCATGTATTTGGAGCTATTTTGATGGTGGTGATTGCTGTCATGTTAGGTAATCTGTGGTAGTGGTGAGAATGGTTGTGATGGTGATAGTTGTAGTTGTGGTGATGTTTGTGCTGGTGGAGGTCATGGTAGAGGTCATGATAGTGGTGGTGAACATAACCTTGCTCATGGTGGCTCTGGTCATGATTGTGGCTGGGGTGGTCATGGTCATAGTAATGGTGGTGGTGGCAGTAGTTGTCATGATGGTAGTCATGTTGTACTGGTAAATGTGGTTATGGCTATGATTGTAGTAATGTTGGTGTTGTAGTAAAGACAGTAGGAAGTATGGAGGTGGTAGTTGTTATGGTACTAATAGTTGTTCTGGTCATGGTTCTGGTAGTGATAGTGTTCATGGAGGATGATGATAGTGGTTGTGGTAGACATGGTGGTCATGGTGTTTATAGTGGTAGCGAGTTGTAGTAGTGGTGCTCCCTGTCATAGTAGTGGTGGTGACAATGGTCATGGAGGTGGTGGTAATGGTGGTAACTATAGTCATGGTGGTCATAATGGGAATGGTGGCTATGGTTTGGCTTAGGCAGTTTTTATTGTCTTTTCTAGGTGAGGTTGTGGTTCTAATATTCTCTTGCTGGCCAGAATACACCAACCTTGTCCCAGAGTAGGGAAAGGAGGTGTAGAGAAGGTAAATAGGGTCACATAACCTACTGAAGATGAACTCTGTTCTCTCTCTGCCCTATGTTTGCTTCTTGCCTGATATTGGAGAGTAAAAGAAGAATCCACCAGCTCTTACACAATGCTGAAAATCTGCTGTTACAGGGCCCAACATTGGCTTCCCTTGATAGGCACAGCTTTTCCTCACTGAACTGCTAACAGAGAATAGAACCCTGGTGAACCACCCAAGCTTTGGAGGGCTTCCAGAAGCTTTGCAGACCTTCTGGCCAGGCACTTTGAGCTCTGATTTGCACTATGCTTCCAAGAGAGGTCACGCCAGAACACTTGTCTCTAGTTTCATTATGACACTGATTGGTCCACTTCAACACAGCTGCTCTTCCCCAGGACACAGGCCTTTCCAGTCCTGAGTCAAATCTGTGGGCCACTGCACCCTAAAAGACAAGCAGACTCATTCCACTGCCAGACTACACCAAGGCTTGGCTAATGTTGGTAGGACATGCAGTAGCAAGTGGAATGTCCCCTGTGGCCCTCAGCTCCTTTTTTGGCTCTGTAATAAGCTGAGTTGCAGTCCAAAGTGACCTGTCTTTTCTCTACTTTTATTTTTGTCTCTCATTTTTGCTGTGGTTTATTTTGGTTTGGTTTGGTATTTTTTAAACTTACACACAGTAAAATTAACTCTTTTTGGTGGATGTTTCTGAGTTTTAACAGATGCCTAATCATGAAACAACCACTATTAACTGAATATAAATAATTCTTTGCTTCTAAAATGTTCCTCTTGCTCACTCTCAGCATGTCTGCCAACTGCTGATGATTCTCTGTAACTTGGCCTGAACTCCAGTGTCACACAGATAAATGTGTATGTAACCACCCTTTCCAGACTGGAACCTGTCCCCTAACACAAAGCATTACATGAACAGTTCATCGCTAAAAAACACTTGGATATGCATTATAACATGATTATGAATAATATCCATAAACATTTGCATGAAAGGTTGCTACAAACATTTTTGTTTCTATTTGGTTAGGATTGATGGATCCTGTGCTAAGTGCATGTTTAATGTAAGAAACTTCCAAAAGTGCTTTTCAAAGTCACTGCAACATTTTGCATTTCCTCCATCAGTATATGGGAGTCCACACTGCTCCGTGCCTCACTGACACCAGACATGGTCAAGGCTTCTCTCTTCTCGCTCAGTCTTTCTCTAAAACCAATTTCAGTTAGGAAGCTGCTTATCTAAAGAATTGCATGTTAAAAGACAGAGGGTATGGGTACAGGATGCTCAGATCCACAAAGAACCTTGAGGCTTGGAAAGTTATTGGCAGTAAGGAACATCAGAGATGCTCATCCAGACTTGGCCATAAGGAGTCAAAGTCCACCATGTCTCATAAATTCAGCAAATATCTGTCTTGATAGCTCTCCTGACATAGGAAGTTAGTAGTGTTTTTTCTACAGCATATAATAGACTGGGCTGTTGCCTAGACAAATGCCTTCATTCTGTCCTCTGTCCTTCATTCCTATATTTCTCAGAGCATGGATGAAGCTCCCATGTAAGCATCACATAATGGATGGTAGCAACCACAGAGATCATTAACAACCCCAGGACTACTCTGTGTCCAGAAAGAGCCAAAAGATCAAAGATAAATTGCAGAACAAATTCTAAAATGACGGTTCCACTCTTTGAGGAACCCACTAGCAGCCTGGAGCTAGAGCTACAAGTGAGGTCAGTGTTGGAAACTGGACTCCAATCCTCTGCAAGAGCAGCAAGCACTTTTAACTGCCTGTCTTCTCTCCAGCCGTCTACCTCTAACAATCATCAAGATGTTTTAGACTCTTGCGGGGAAAAGTAAAGAAATAAGAGCAAAAACAAACAAACAACAACTACAAAATCCACCATTTTTAAGGCTGTCCTTAGACCCTCAGTAAGATCCATTCCATTCACTGGCTGTTAGTCATTACCCCAGCTCTTGTCTAAGTAGAAAAGAACTAATGCCTTGTCAAAGAAAGGAGTATTGAAGAGTTTATGAGTGATTTTTTTTCTAAGCCATACCATCTAACTTTACTTTGCAGAGTTAGCTCAATATACACAGAAACAAAACCCCGTTGCCATGTAATGGAGCACTGAGATCAGGAATGATCCTCCATCATGTGACTTTGGGAATGTTTTGCCTATCTGACCTACAGGCTGAGAGTTCGGATCTGTTTGGTTTTGTTTATGACAGATCTGATGTTCACTCTGCTTCAGTCTCCCATGCTGGGATTAGAGCATCACCACCACACCCTGTTAGAAATTTGGATCTGGAGTCTGTGGGACTCTTTCCTTTTTGGATACTGAGGTTCATGATTTTATCCAAGTGGGGCAGAACACTAATTGTTTTGGTATCCCCTCTTTGGATGTACCCACATTTCCTTCCACCCATGGCTTAGGCAGCATATTCCGACAAGGTCTCCTCCTATTCATCGTTTTCCTCATTAGAACCTCCATCAACTCAGGTCTGGTTGTAGAAACTTGTAGCAAACAAAATCCCTATTTGTTAATGGTAAACTGACTTGCCTCGACTGGCTCATTGGATAGTGTATGTACAGCGAATCTCCCCATGAGCTGCAGGAAGACTACAAGGGATGGGGCTGTTTATTTCATGTCTTGTATGCCTGCCATGCTTTTGATGAACAAGATCTGGAGAAACTCTCCCCCGACAATACTGGGCTTGTGGACCACACTGACCCCTGTGATTCCCTCAAGTTTCATCCCGTTGCTGGAGGAGCTGGAGCCCTGGTGGAACATCTCACCAGATGCATTTCTCGAGCAAAGAAATCATCATCCCTTAACTGTCAATGCAAAGGGCTTAGCTTTTCATGTGACATCTTTCCTAAGTTAAAATTTAAACCTAAAACATCCCTCCTTGGATCCAAAACAAAATGACAGGTGCAAATGTATTGAAACCCTCAAAACTTTTTCGACACATACACCTACTGAGGAATCACAGAACAAATCCTGAGATTATCCAAACTGTGGCCCCACATCTGTCCTTTGGCAGTTGTGACTGGGTAGCCTCTGCCTGTGGCCATCACATCCTGGTGATCTCACAGCTGGAAGCTACACAGTCAAGCATCCATCCTCAGGAGAGTACTGTAACAGCAGCTGAAGGGCTCAGCAGCCTGGCCTGCCTTTAGGACTGCAGAGTCCCCTCTCCTCCCCTCTCCTCTCCCTCCCCCCTCTCCCCTCTCCCCTCTCCTCTCTCCCCCCCCTCCCCTCTCCCTTCTCTCCCCTCTCCCTTCTCTCCCCTCTCCCTTCTCTCCCCTCTCCCTTCTCTTCCCTCTCCCTTCTCCCCTCTCCTCTCTCCCCTCTCTCCTCTCTCCCTTCTCCCCTCTCTCCCTTCTCCCCTCTCTCCCCTCTCCCCTCTCTGCTCCAAAATTGGCCTTCAATGTGAAAGCTCTCATTTCTGCACTGGGCTTTGTTAAACAAAAAGCTGAAATAGCCTCAAACAGCCAAAGGAACAGAACCTCCGAGGAAAACCTAAGAGCAGGAATCTAGGAGAAACAAGCCCACCCCAGGAACACGAATGACACTGGGCATCTTTAAGTCAGTTACTGCACAATAGAAGGTGATCATGTTTTTATAGAATTCTAAGTTCAGCTGCTTCTCCTCACTGAGGTCCACTTACCTCCTTCCCCAGCCTTGGGCCTCTCTGTGTCCTGATCCCTCCTCCAGGTTCTTGCATAGGGTTCTCTTCTCCTCCACCCCACCCCACCTCCACTCAGGAAGGATTAGGGTGGTCCACTGCATATGGACTTGGGGATCTCTCAACAGGCTGAGAAACCTTCAAGTTATACAGGAAGAAATGGCAAAAAGGTGTCATTCTCAAGGCCAAACAAGCATCCGGCCATATCTCTGGGTCAGGAAGAACACTTTAATTCCTATCTTCTCCTGCTCCATCAGCTCCCAATGCCTCCCTGCTGGAGAAGTGGCCCAAAGCATACCAGTCCCCACCCAACCTCAGGCAGCATCCCACACAATAGACACTGAGCAAGCCAGAGAACCAACTGGACACACAATCAGTGAACAAATACAGCATAAGCCAGACCAGGGATGTCTAACCTACCACTGAAGATCTCAGGGGATCAGGGATAGAATTAAAGGTTGCTAACTTCCATAAAGCTACCATTCCTCCCTCAAAAGATGAATATGAACAGTATTCCTTGGTGTTTTTAATAGGATCTGTGACTTTATTACAAAGAAAAAGAAACAATAGGCACTTTAGCAGCTCATTGTAGTTGTCACGGAAATTCCAGAATGCCATCTTTATGCAGCACTTATTGACATGACAAGAGTTATCAGACTCACTGGTAAAGTTGATCTCTTACATCATTTAATAGGTAGATCTATCACTATGCTCCACTTCTAAACCAGTGACTGTCTCAATAACATTCTCCTTGGCGATCCTGTATTTCTTATTTTTAAATTAAAAAAAAAGTCAAACATCTGCAGATGTCGAAAGGTTCACAATAAAAAAAATGCTAAGAACTCTTTGGTTAGAATAATATATGAATTTCTATCTGCCAATCCTCGCAGACAGCTATTTAATCCCCACAGCTAGAGCCAACTCTGTTTAAATATATTCTACAGAGAAGACAAGAAGTTCAAGAGTTCAATGGTTCACCATGTCGCTCTTATTACAAGTTCTCTTTGGAGCTTGGACTATGAATTTCCCGTAAGTAGATTGTTGCCTGCTCTACAGTTCCTCTGTGACTCAGACCTTACCTTGTTACTGGGCTGTTGCTATAAGAAACTTTAAATGTCTCCTGGAAGTGTTAACAGCCAAGGACTCTTACCCAATATGTTGGGAGAGTTGTGTCGACCTTGTTTATTTCCACAGAAATTCCTGATGCTAAGTTGCTGCCAAGAGACTATTCAAGAGACATTTCTTGTTGAATTATGAAAGGACAGCAGTCTCTTCCTGAATAAAATTCTAGTGTTTTGCACATGGGTAAGAACATTGTGCTTCATATGCAGTTACCTTATTTACCTTTTCTGCACAAGGGTCCCAAATGAGTGGATGGTCAGGGTCTCATGCAAAGTACAAAATCTAATGAACTGGTGTGTCTTCCTCTGAGATATTTGAGCATTATTAGAATACCTAGAGAAAAAGATCAAAACAAGCTATAAAATTGCTTTTTAATCATTAAATGATAATGTGGTCATAGAGAACCAAAACTGAAAAAAAATATATAATATAAGGCTTTCTACATGCAAAGATTTGTCTCTAGAGAAACCATGGGTTTGGAAAGAATCTTATTATCTCAGTAAAGATCGCCTCCTCGGTAGTATCTTGCTAAACTCTGGAGGTTCCTGGGGGACTGAACAAAGCCAAAAAGAGAACTTAAGTACATGCTCAGAACAACACTTGTTCAAATCCCTGAGGAAGCAGCTCAGACTTTACTACATGTTCTCTCCTAGCCTCTTGGAAATGACATCATTGTCAGATTAACTTCTTTGAGTTCTGGAGAAATAAATAAGAAGATGTGAATTGGTTTGACTTCCCTTACCTTGAACATTTCATATTTGGCTCCGAGAGACATGACTGCCGAGTGCTTCCCTGTGGGTCCAGAGCTCTAGAGACGCTTGGTCTGTCTTCTTGGCACGCGGTGATGAGCCTGTAGTGCCGGATGCTAAGCTTTACAGAGTCCTGTTCAGTTCCTCCTCCTTCGGTCTCTGTGCTCCTCCAAAACTAAACCAGACAAACAAAAGATTTCTTTTTCCAAATTCACATTAAGCAATATGGTGTCAAGTACTGTAGAGATTAAAGTTCCAGGCATAATAATTTCCTTGGTCTCTAGCTTCATAAAGTCTACTTACTTTAAAACCAAGATGTTTCCCACAGAGGTGGTCTCTGTTCCTTTGTTCATGTGCTTACGTGTGCAGTCAAAATGGAGTGATTCATGGTGTAGTAGTTAGTTTTTATTGTCACCCTCTTGGTGAGGAATTATCTGGGTTGGCCTGTGGCCTTATCTGTGAGGATTGTCTTAGGTGGGTTGATTGAGGTGGAAAGACTCACCCTGAAATTGGGTGGAAATTTTGATCTGGATCCTGAACTCTGCATAAGGGAGAAAGCCACCTGAGTATTAGCAAGCATGCATTCACTGCACCTTGTTCTCAAGGATAGGTGTGATGTAACCAGTTCCTTCAATCTGCAACTATGACTTCCCTGCTATGATGGTTATGAGCTGGTTAGTTTTTGTCAACTAGATACTACAGTCACCTGGGAAGAGGGCACCTCAATTGACAAATTGCTTCCACCACATTGGCCTACTGGCAAGTCTGTGGGGCCTTTTCTTGGTTAAAAAGTTGATGTGTGTGATGCTGACCCTGGTCAAGTGGTCCAGAGTTGTATAAGAAACAAAGATGAGCAAGCCATGGATCCTGCTTGAGTTCCTGCTTTGACTTCTCTCAATGATGGGCCATAACCTGTAAGCTAAACAAACCCCTTCATCTCCAGGTTGGTTTTGGTCAGTGAATTATCATAGGAGCAGAAAGCAGACTAGGACAGACTGTTGCCCTGAGCTGAGCTCTGAAATGAGCCCATTCTCCTCTGAGTTGCTTTTCTTGGAGTGTTTTTATCACAGCAAGAGAAATGAAACAAAGACACATGGTGATGAAGTCACACTTCTGAAGCCTCTGGCCAGCTAGTCTGGCATGCTCAGCAGACAAGGACCAATAGCACCTCATGTGGGCCACAGCATGCAGACACCCACACTCAAGCGGAAATGCACACATACACATACGCATGCAATTGCTAACCTAGGGAGATTTCTTTTAATCTCCATTGTACACAACCTATTAGTTGAATCAGAGTATATGGACCCAGATATAAGCAATTTTTTATTAACTTTTTGGGTGATTAGAAAAGATCTCCAAATTTGTGAACCAGACCCAGAAGCCCATGAGTCCCTCTGAGACTTGCCTCATGTACAGTCTGCCTCCTGTAGACAGCAACCAAGCATATCTTTTCCCTTGTTTGTATAGTCTAGAGTCCAGGATGCCCCAAGATCTGGATAATCTGGTTTCTCACTGAGCCATGTACTTTTATTTTATCCTAAACAATCTACAGGGATCGAGAGGTCCTAGGTGGTGTTGGAATAGATACTTGAAGCACAAGGCTTTAGCAGCCGTATTCAGCATCTTGTCCCTCCACAAAGTTACTTCACTACTATCTGTATTCCAGCTTCAGACATACATACAATATCTTTATAAAGGATGGAAATAATCAATCTATTACTAGGAGAGTCCTATCCCAGCACATATAGCCAGTGCCGGGCTATTAAAGAAAGGTGCTCTAGGAAGACAAATCTTGTCTCTGCTAAACTTTCAAGTTACATAGAAGTACTGAAGGTTAGTCAGACATCTTTGCCTTAGTCATCAGAAAATAACTTTGAAAGTGTTTTGGAAGATGAAACTCCATCTTGCATAGTGTTGGTAGAGTCTGTGACTGCTCCGCAGCGGGGGGGGCGGGGAGGGGGGCGGAGGAGCTGGACCGAGGAGACTCCAGCTCTAGTCTCAGTTCTCTTTGTCCTTAGGTCACAAATGCTCCCTAGCAGTTTATTACCCATTCAAGATAAGCAAGGCAGCCCCAGAAGCTCTTTCCTGGCCATGTACAGGAAATAATCTATTTATCCAAAGCACCTTCCCTTACACAGAACACCAAGACAGATAGACACCCAGCTCTTGGTACTTACGGTTAAGTCATGAAAGTCATCACTAGCAGATAGTTCCAACCACAGCAGAAATTCCCAGGTCAGAAAATCCTCATGTGGTATGCTACACTCTGAGCCCACTTTGTGTCTGTAAGAAACAAAAACACAATGGGAAAAGTCTTTTAAAGAACACGTCTTCACTTTTTAAAGTTAAGACTTTCAAATACCAGCAAAAGATGCTGAAAAGATGTCACCTTTGATTTTGGTCAAATTATTATCTCTGCTCTGACATCATAGTTTTCTGTACTTAAAGTCTGTGTATTATAAATATCTGCATAAATATATACATAATTAAAATGGAACTCAGAAATATGATTCAACAGTGGAATTTTGTTTTCTGGAAAAGATATAATCCTATTATATCAAATTTATAAGCTATTTAAATCGTGTGCCTCTTCCCACAAAGGATATTTTTAATAGAATCTTATATTAACTTTATACACTTTCTTTATAAATTTTGCCTTAAAACATTGTGCCTTGTTTTAATAAGTTGTTTTATTAGAATCCAATTCTGGCTTTTATAACAACATTTTATTCTAAACAGACATTTACTTTTTAAAAAAATCTTTATAATGCCTGTATTTGGTATATCACTGCTTATCTGTTTATTGAATTTATTGAATACACAACTCCAAACATTTAAAAAAAAACTCATGTTTTAAAAAAATAATCTAAATAGTAACATAAAGCTGCGGGAGGTAATGAGGTGAAAAGAAGATGACAGAAAAACTGGATGCATCCCGAGGTTCAAGCCACCAGCTTCTGTGGGTCCCTCATCTCGTCTCACAGTGGAAGAGGCGTCCATCTTATGAGGCTGCCTCCTGGAACATGGATCTCAAGATCCTTTCTTCTGGGGATCCTCTCTCACAGCTTAACTTCTCTCAAACATCTCTGTCTCAGTAGCACCACCACCCACAAGCCTCTCTGTCTTAAAATAACAAAATGAAAGCAAAGCATTCCCCGTCAGTTCTGTCCCACATGCTTTTCTAGTCCGTGCCCTGGGTCTTCAGCCCCACACCATGTTCTGTCCCACGTGCTTTTCTAGTCCGTGCCCTGGGTCTTCAGCCCCACACATGTGTCCATCTGTTCGCCTCCCATATCCTCCACGGAGCACTTATCTCTGCCATTCATCAGCACTAATCCATTTAAACTGTTCTTGCAAAGATAAACAGCAATTTATCAAGTAAGCCCCACAAGGAACCCTCATTCTCCATCTCAGATGACCAGCATCTCGTGCTGAAACCCTGATTTCTCCGTCTTTGCTTCATCTCCCCATCATTCTCCTCTCCATTTGTTTTTCTTCCCTCTCCCTTTGTAATTTCTCACCCCTTCGCCAGCTTTAATACAGTGACTCTCCAGAAGTGTCTCTCCACTTCTCAATCAAGCCCTTCCGATAGATGAACCCCCCTGAATCAAATGACAGTCTCATGCTGATAACTTCACAACTTAGAAAACAAATTTTCCAGAGCTTCAGGTCTGGATATCCAACTACGTATACAACATCACCAGTAGATATATAGACGTCTCAGGTTTCAACATGAAGTGCCTTTTTCCTCCAGCCTGACCCTCTTTGATATTCTTCTGCCTCAGTAAATATGACTACCATTTAACTGTCTTCTCATGTCAGAAAAGCAAGCCATCATCCCGTCTTCCATCTTTCTTTCTTCTTTCTGTCACAGAATACCAAGGTCCAGTTATTCTATCTGAAACAGTGTATCACTGTTTCTTATTTCCTCTGCCAACATTGGCTCTATGTCCTCTCTTTCACAGCACATTCCTATCCCCTCGGGTCCACACACACGCCCCTCCAGCCCATTCTCTCCATTACCATTGTCTGGCTGATGTTTCTGAAGTAAAGTGTGGACCTTTCCGTACATACACACTTGGAAACCTTCCTGTCTTTCCCACCCGGCGCTGCAATAGAAAGGCTTCAAACATCTACTGAGTAAAGAACTTAAGAGGCAAATTTACGAGTTTGTCTCCAGCAGCCTTTTGTTTTGTTTTATTACGTTGATTTGTTTGTATTTTATAATTATTAGATACTAAGTCTTTGACTAAGTGTGTTAGGAAGCTAGTGGCCAATATCCTGTCAGGGAGACTTTGTGGAAGAAAGGATCGTGACTTATCTCACTGGGCCAAAGTAAGTCAGTCATAAACCCTGTTGGAAACAACACAGATGTTGCCGTGTTAAGATAATACTCCAAGACTTAGAGAAAAAAACCCTCTCATACATCAAAAGCTAGAATGCAGACCAACTCCTATCTTCAGACCTCAGACATCAGTGAAAGTTAGAAGCAAGGACTTCTGATTGTACCTGCTAACCCCTGATGGCTGCAAAGAGAAAGCCTCAGGGACGATCTCTACAGCTATCAGGAGAACCCAGCACAGACATTCCCAAACAGCTACAAACAAACACAGAGGGCTGAGGACTAACTCACAGAAATGTAATCTTGGCCTCAGAAGCAAGTTATTCATCAAAAGAAAAGTCTAGGTTTCCAAAGTCTATGTGCATATGTATGTGTACAAAAGTGGTGTGACTGTGTGCATGTATGATTTGTTGAGGGCTAAAGTGATTGCTTATATGGTTTACCATACAATTTACACCAGCCTCACTTCTATAGTGTAAACATCACTACTGCATGCTCAACCACGCATTCTTTCACAGAAAATGTACTGAGCCCAGACATTTATCTAGCACTTAGCTTACACTGGATCTAATCTACCCATTAGCTCAGCAACTATTTTCTACACCTTACAGAAGATTAAACCAAGGCCCTAAAAAAAAAAAAAAAGCTCAAGTTCCTGTAACAGGAAAGAGGGCAGCCTGGAACAGAACCTGGGCTACTCTAATCCTGAAGACAGCCCTCTTTCCACGCAACCTCCTTACGTCATAAATCATCACGTTTCTAGTTCTAGATAGTAAAAAGAAAGATGTGAGGAGAAAGTTTCTGCTTTACGATAAACCACGCTGATAAAGATGATTCAATGACTATTTTTGAGATGTCAGAGCTGAAAATGTACAGATTCCACAGCACGAAGAACCTGCCAAGTCTCAGTTGCACAACCAAAGCGGTGCAAGGAGCCAAGGAGGCCGACTGTGTGATGGAAAAAGCACAGATGTCATCTGGGAATGCTCAGAGGCCTGCTTTCAGATGGAAGAGAGACAGTCTTGCTTCCGCCGGAACCACGGCCTTATAAGGCCACACTAAGTTACTTCCTTGGCTGAATCAATCCAGCGCATACTGCCTGTTCCCTTAGATCACTGAGATCCTACGGACTGAGCATCATGGAAAGAATGCCCCTGTTGGGCGGCGTGCTTAGTCCCCATCCTGAGCTGGCTCACAAACACCTACCTTGTAATAAAGCTGCTATGAGTCTTTCAGTGGGGACATGGGGGAGGCAAGACACTGGGGTCAAAAGTGAAGATATTTAGGTCCTCCTGGGAAATTAGTCACACATCATATCCCTTCCTCTCCATTTACAGCCATTTATTTGGGAGAAAAAGAACTCTAAATGAATGAGAAATCCCTTCCACGCCAACATGTGTTCTGAAGTTCACAGGAAGCCTTCTCCTCTGCCTTGGGGCACACAGACAGCCTGCTCACAGCTGCGCTTCCAGTGAGCTAACCAGACAGTAAATGCTCACAATGGAGAGGGCTCCAGGGAACAGGACCAGCCATTTCTTTGCCTTGCTTCATCAGGCCTCCTGTCATTACAGCAAAACTCTAGGATAAAGGGACTTAGATACCTCCAAGAAGACTGATCCCAGGCATTTGCATTAAACCGTGGTTAAGAATCTAGGAAAAGGTCCTGCATGGTTGAACACACTTCAGAAAGGGAATATTCACACTCTTGCCAAATTACTTCCCTAACAAATATTGATTACTCTCTGCAGATTATGGAAAATATTTGTCTCAGCTGTTGTTATTTCAATGGCTTTCATTCTCAGCTACAAGAGTAATAGAGCTGCCACAAAGAGCCCATTCTTAACTGCCCCCTGAGGTAAGTCCCCGATGGGTATTAAGATCCTCAGGAGAGGCGTGCCAAGTTCCACAAGAATCCCAGTGATTCTGAGATGATGGAGAATACAAACTCTTTGTGGAAACTCACTAAAGGACTTCTCTTCAGTGATCCCTTGTTGGTCTCCCACCATTCTATTAACCCAAACCACAGTGTTTCTGGCTTTATCTTAGAAATCTCCACTCGGTCTTTGACCACAGTTAAGGTCAATATCTCTCATGACAGAAAGGGACGATATAGGTGATGCAGTTCAAATTTCTTGCAGGGCAGGGTCTCTCTCTGGTCAAGTTTCCCCTGTGCAAATCATACTATGGTAGTCATTCATGGGTACCAACAGTTATTAGAAATAATAAGAATCAAGAGTTCAATTCTAACTGGTTTTGGTACAATGGTACTAGATTAACTTGGTATTTTTTCACTATGACTTTTTATTTCTATCAAATGAAAGAGGATGAGGCTGCCCATGTGTTGGGTGTCCCTTGTTGTATTTCAGGAATGAGAGTCAGAGATCAACCTGCAGGAATCAGTTCTCACAATCTGCCATGTGGACCTTGAAACTCAAACTTAGGTCATCAAGTTTGGTGGCAAGCATCTTTACCCACTGAGCCAACTCATCATTCTTCACTAGAATTTCTATCAGGCAAGCTCCTCACCTGCCATGTGTTGACACCAACTGACAGGTAGCTCTTCGTAGCTTACACTTCCATGAAAACAATGTGTCTTCCAGCAGGAACAATTGAAAGTATTTTACAAGAGTCTCTAACAAGTTCACTGCATCTCTTCATCAATTTAACTCTGTGCTCATATAAATGGTTGTTCTTGGGGGCTTTCTAAGCAAAGCAGGGCTTTATTTTCTGTCTCTTTTCCCCCACTTTCAAGTATATTTCTAGTCCTGCTGAGAAATGTAAAAGTGAAAGCAGAAAGGAGAGGGATATCTAGGGAGTCATCGCTCAGAAAACCAGGACACCTGGCTTCTGACTTCAGCCTTGACCTTAACTAGTTGTGAGACTCGAGGCTAATTGATAAATGATTCTGAACATTAATTATTTACTTTCTAATTTGTAAAATAAGGCTCCAGTCTATGGGGTGACCCTAAGAGAGACTCCTAGCAGCTAGAGACATGGAGATTGAAGTGGCCACCTCCTGTAGCCAGGCAGGACTTCCAGTGGAGGGAGGGGGGACACCAACTCAGTCATAAAACCTTTGACCCAAAATGTGTCCTGCCTACAAGATGTTCAGGGATAAAGATGGAGTAGAGACTGAGGGAACAGCCAACCAATAATTAGCCCAACTTAATATCTACCCCATGAAGAGAACCAACTCTTGACACTATTAATGATACTCTGCTATGCTTGCAAACAGTATCCTAGCATAACTCTTTTGAGATGTTTCATCTAGCAGCTGATGGAAATAGATGCAGAGACCCACAACCAAACTTCAGGTGGAGCTCAGGAAGTCTTGTAGAAGAGTGTGGGATATAAGTAAGGGAGCCTGAGGCGGGCAGGGTCAAGGACACTACAAGAAGACCTACAGAGTCAACTAACCTGGGCCAATGGGGACTTACAAAGACTAAACCACCAACCAAAGAGCATGTATGAGCTGCACCTAGACCCCCTACACATTTGTAGCCAATGCACAACTTCATATGGGTCTCCTAACAATTGGAACAAAGGTTGTCCCTAACTCTGTTGCCTGCCCTTGGATCCTTTACCCTGGCTGGGGAGTCTTGTCTTGTCTCAGTGGGATGGGGTGTGCTTAGTGCTGTTGCAACTTGATGTGCCAAGGAGGATTGGTGTCTATGGTGGGACTTCCTCTCTTCAGAGAAGGGGAAAAGGTAATAGGGGAAGGAGTTTTCGAGGGTGGGACTGGGAGGAGAGTAGGGAGAGGCTATGATTGGGATGTTAAATAAATAAGGGAGAAAAGGGAAATTCCAGACCATCAGCTGAGTCTGAACAAAGAATGGGTGTTTGGCGCGTTTCCATAAGAATCATGCTATTCCTTCCATGGGGGTGGGTGCAGCACAGTGCACATGGTGTAGCCACTGCAGCATTGCCTAGGAGGCATGGAGATGAGGAGCCCAGGATCTTCATTAAAACAAGTGGTCCATAGCTCAGAGGCCACTTCCACCTGACTAAACAGACAAAATCCTTCTCTCCATTCTCAGAGAGGCCAAAGTCCTTCTCTCCGTTCTCAGTGAGGTTCAAAGCTGCTGGCACATGTGTGAGTTTATTCGCACACCCTTTCCATTTCTATTTAAGTCTGAAATTCCCAAAGTTACTTTGTAACTTCCAATCCTACAAGGCACAGCAACAATTCAACTCTTAATTCTTTTATCAAATATTGGCAGACTGTACTTCTTAGAGAGGAAGTGTTTGGAAACAAACTGGTTTCCTTAATAAGGGACTCCAAGTACACTGTGTGATTCAGGGTGGACAAAGTTACTTTGTCATAGAAAAACCCTTTTTTTGTTTTTTTTCCTTGTGGGGTGATTGACATCACAAAACAACCAGGTTAAAACTGCTTTTTAACCAGTGTTGAAATGTTTTCCTGCGTGATTTCATACTTAGATGGCACTTGCTAAGAACTGGATAATGTCTCTGGGACAGAAAGCACCCCAGAGATAGTGGAGGTGAATTCCTAACTTCACAGTGGGGACAGGTAAGAAATGTCTAACTAGACAGGGATGGAGATGAGCAAGTAAGTGTTATCAGTCTGTCTCTTGATCCAGTACATTTTACATACCATGTGTGTGGCTAAAAGTATATGAAAGATGGGTAGTAAGTCTTTCAGGGCTAACAAGAGTGGGGTACAAGCTACCCTGTGCCTCAGAAACACTTTTGAATTTTCCTAATTAAAGGAGATGAAGAGATGACATCGCCGAAGGTAACCTACAAGCCATTCCTCAGGTGAACACATGCTGCACGTATCCATGTGTGCATGTTCATAGATTCGAGTATCCATATATCTTGGGAAATACAGATGAAAAGGTATGCCAAAGTACAAGTAAAATTGGAAATTACTACCAGAAGAAAATTAAATACAGAAACATGTGGACACCATTCCTATCTGTACACTACAACTTCTTTCTGCAGTGAGTTTTCTGTACCCCGAAAGAAAAGAGCCAAGAGTGGAGATTATAATAAGACACTTGTTTGTGTTGATGACATTTGATTCTGAAAGGACAGTCAGAAGGGACACAGACTGTTTTTTCAGACAATGTCTTTGGCCTCTAGGAGCTCATACACCCAAGACCCGCTATGGTGGAGTTGGGGAAGTTTGGAGGTGGTAGTATGTGAGGCAGCCTAGCGTTCTGGCCCTCTGCAGGGGGGCTGATGGATGAGCTCTCTGCATGGTCTAGTAAGGCTGGAGTACCGGATGTGAAGATGAAGCTGACAGTAGTTGAGGAACACGAGGCTGGAATCTTCATAGAAATGAAATTGGGGCTTTAACCTGTAAACAGTGAAAGCTAGGAAGTGCAAGTCATGTGCAGACACCATCTAAGCCCAGGAATGTGAAGCTACTCTATAGGACCAACCCAGAGCTCTTCCCTTGATTCCAGAGACATTCTCACAGGAATCCAACAGGAATCCAAGATAGTCTAACAATTTGCAGCAGTGCTTGATACAGGAAGACACAAGAATCCCACTAGAAGACACAGCCCATTTGAACATGTGAGCTTCAAGCAGATCTGTGTATCAGAGCTTTCTCCTGAACCCTGGGTTCATGCTTTGGCTGTTTGCCAATCAAAGAGGTCAAGTCAATATTAAAGTCTGTAGTCATGAAAATGACAACTACCTATATACAGTTTCAAACTGGGCTCACTGGGGAGGACAGATGAAAGAAGTAGGAAAAAAAAAGCTTCGTACACACAGAGAGAGGCATAATACACATATATTATTTATATTATATATAAATGTACATATAGATGCATACACATATATACACACATACAAGTATATACATGTATACACATATTATGTACACATACATGTAACATACACATACATCAGGTATATGACCAGGTACTATGCTGGTCAGTTCATACATGACACATTAGCTTCATGACAACCCAGCAAATGAAGCATCAATCCCACTCCACCAATCGAGATTTTTTGTTTTTTGAGAAAGGATCTCTTGTTGCCCAGCAGAAGCTGACCTTGAACTGCTGATTCTCCTTCCTCTACCTCCCTCCCAGGTACTGTGATTACAAGTGTGTGGTACCATACCCAGCCTCAAGACTATTTTGACTTTCAGTAAGTAATGCTCCCACTGGCTGGACTGATATGGACCCCTATCTTTAATTGTATCTCTAATCTTTACCATGGAAAACCCTGGAATAACACTTCCTGTATTCTGTCCACAGAGAAGGATTACACACACCATTCTCCTTCTGTGGCAGACGGAAGCTCTCAAGCACAGGAGATTGGATGACTCATTCAGTAAGTCAATAACAGACACAGGACTAAAACATTTCCTAACAGTTGGCCGGCATTGCTTCCATTAGACATTTTCCTTGCATCAAAAAGATGCAGACATGCAGGGAACCAAATTTTCTTTGTTCTTTCTCCCGTCTAGTCAACACAATAGAACACCCACTCCCATGGGGATGGAGCACAACATTCATCTTAATGGTACCAAATCATGATGACCAGATGAAGTGCCTTTAACTTTGCATAGACTGGTATCATTATTCTACCCACCACCCCTGATCAGCATCGAGATCACTACTCTTATTCTGTACCATAGAATCTATAGACTCTCTGGAGCCCTGGCTGTGTCCAACAAAGAAAGGTGACAACAGCAGCTTCTAGCAAAGCATAGCTATAACTTTTAGCAAGAATGACTCCCTGTGTGATAAAATAAAACCAGCACACATTGAGTACTCAAGGACTAACCTCCTGTCTGAGGTGCATGGGAAATCTTGACTTTGAAAATTATCAAAGACTCAGAAAACAGAATGCTCTATCATGCTCTCTATGACAAGAACCTACCCACATGGACCCAGTCTGCTGTCCTTGGAGAAATGACTAATTCACCATTCAAGACTTTCAGACCTGGAACCAGCAACACCTGAGGGTTCTTCTCTAATCTAATCCTTTGGAACCTCTTAGTCACTGTGATATAGACCGACAGCCAAAGAGTTGTCTGAGATTATTTTACATATATACACACACACACACACACATCCATGCAGGCTCCCTACACCTACCTCCAAGAGGAAAGATCAGTACTCTATGAAGACAGACAGAGAAAACAATCATGGCTCACCTTTTACCTGAACTAGAAAGTTCCCGGTCATTCTCCCTCTTTTCTGGGCTCAGGCCTTATAATTCACCCAAAAGCATTCCAGGAAGTATTCAGTTAGTGAACACTGAATTAATTTAAGAAGGAAGATACTGAGGCAGGATATAAAGATGTGGAAATTAAGGGAACAGAAGTTAAAAAGAAGCATTTTACTAATTGAATAAGAATGTCCCTGTATTAGTTAGGGTTCTCTAGAGTCACAGAACTTAAGGAGTAAAGGAATTTATTGATGACTTACAGTCTGCAGTCCAATTCCCAACAATGGTTCAGTAATAGCTGTGAATGGAAGTCCAAGGATCTAGCAGTTACTCAGTCCCACACGGTGAACAGGCGAAGGAGCGAGTGCCAGTCTCCCTTCTTCCAGTGTCCTTA